>CM022752.1:45132428-45182428 GCA_012411365.1 Ameiurus melas
TCTTAACAAAAAGATTCCACAACCGCATTCGACATAAAATGAACAAGATTCACAGACATTTGGTGAACAGAAATGGAACAATGAGTCCCTGAACAAAGGGGGGGGGGGGGGTCAATATCAAAAGCAACCATCAGTATCTGCTTCAAGTGCTACAGTGCATCTCATCCTCATGGACAGCACCAGATGTGTCAGTTCTTGCTGTGAGATGTTACTCCACTCTTCCATCAAGGCATTTACAAGAACTCGATCACGTCTTGGGAAACACATTCACATGTAATTCTCCACTGCAGGGACGATCAGCTGTCCTTCCCCTAGGCATCTTTCTTCTGGTGTTTTTCAGAGTCAGTAGAAACGTCTCTTTAGTGTCCGAAGTTATTTTTACTTTAAGTCCTAAGGTAACTGTGACCTTTATTGCCAGTATACAGTTCCACAGGTGCATCTGCAATAAGTGTTTACGGTTCATTGAACAAGCATGAAAAACATTGTTTAAACCCTTTCCAATAAAGATCTGTAAGGTTTAATTTGGATTTTACAAAATGATCTTTAAAATAATGTTTCCTGAAAAAGGGACGTTTCTTTTTTTTGGTGTTTTTTTTTAATACAGTAAAACAGTAAAAAAGTGCTTTTAAAGAAATCCACATGGAATTTTTGCAGGTTACCATATTGTCTTACCTTCCCACTGCCTCGACTAGTTGATGAATAATGGAATGTGTGTGAATGTTGAACTCATGCAAACAAATGTGTTGCCAGTAAAAACATTCACGTGCATTTAGCCACGACGCTTACGAGGAAAAGCCTAAATGACATGAAAAGCAAATTCTGAGCAACCGTAGACAATATAAACGCTGCATGATAATATAAAGCCCAAGTGTCATGGAGATGATAAAAAAAAAGTCCAAAATCTATTCTTTTCATTTCTCCTACATGAGCTGATTCAGGAAGAAGTGCTTATTTCCCCCTGGCACTGCTGAAACAAACCCTTAACCTGTGCTCACACTGGCAATGATGCAACCCAAAAGAAGGGGCCAGAGGTCATTTAAGTTCAATGCGAGTTGTCTTTTCCAATTGTCATTATTTGTCAAACTTCACCTTTTTTCCTTTTGCTAGCCGTAATGGGACGCTAGCGACACAAATTGGGCAGGGAGAGTGATGCAAAATATTACACAGCTGGCGTGAACAGCGTTGTACATACTTCAAATATTTGTTGGTGTTTTCTAATAACATAAAACCATCAGATTTATGATTGATAATTAATCAGGATTGTATGCATGTTCATTTAAAACACCTCCAGTAGGTGGCAAAAATAATGCCTTAATTAAGGTCTACCGATGATGGCACAGATTACCTGAAATCAGCCTTGCACAGAGAAAGAAACACAAGCATATGAATCTAAACAAATAATAAGTCAACTGTGTGACGGTGCAATAAAAAAAAAACATGAACATTAGCCAGGCTTCTTTTAGGGAACTAATGGCTTATAGTGCAAGAGTAACTGTTTCACTAAATATGCAAAAGTAAGAAGTAAAATAAGTGAGCTGAAGAGGGGACTCGTAGGTGATAACCTTGTGCTACGGATGCACTCACCAAACTTTATACCAGTCTTCCATTCTGCTTTTAAACTATTTAATCTGTGTTTTGGTGAATCCACCAAAGCATGAATGGGATAGTAAGGACGAAACTTAACAGAGAAACATGCCAACATAAGCGAATACTCAAGTATTCAAATTATTTGAACAAACCGTAATTATTATTATTATTTTTTTTTTTATGTTTCCGCATGCTTGTTCAGACTTGCATCTAGTTGAGCTAGTTCATGATACTTACTAAGCCGCTTTACTGTTTTATTTGGAGACATCAAACAAGTCCGTCAAACGGACATAAAAAGTCTACACACCCCAGTTAAAACGTTTTTGTGATTGAAAAGAAAAAAAAAAAAGGAAGAATCCAAGAGAAATCATGACAGAAATATTTCCCATCTTCATTGTGAAATTACAATGTATCAAATTAATCGAAAAACAAAATAAGAAAACTTTTTTTTTTTTAAAGTAGGAAAAATAGAAAAAAAAAACTTTATATATCCAACAACTTGGTTGTGTAAATGTACACACCCTTTTACAACTGGGGATGAGGCTGTGCTCAGAATGAACCAATGCCATTCAATCTCATGTTCAAATGTAATTAGCATACAGCTACAAGGGAATTATTCGGATTGAGGATTGTGTAAAGGACATTAGACGTTGGATGTTAACTAACTTCCTCCTACTTAATTCTGATAAAACAGAAATACTTTTATTAGGCCCACGTGTAGCTAGAAGTAATCTTTCTGACTACACAGTAACTCTGGATGGACTTTCTGTTTCATCATGTACAGCAGTTAAAGACCTCGGAGTGATTATTGACTCCAGTCTATCATTTGATGCTCATGTAGATAATATTACTAGGATAGTCTTCTTTCATCTCAGAAATATTTCTAAGATAAGAAACATATTGTCACTACATGATGCAGAAATACTGGTTCATGCATTCGTCACCTCTAGATTAGATTACTGTAATGCCTTACTGTCTGGATGTTCCAGTAGGAATATAAATAAGCTCCAGTTAGTCCAGAATGCAGCTGCTAGAGTCCTTACTAGAACTAGAAGATACGACATCACACCAATATTATCAATACTGCATTGTCTCCCAGTAAAATCTCACATTAACTATAAAATACTTTTATTAACCTATAAAGCACTAAACGGTCTCGCACCACAATATCTAAGCGACCTTCTGGTTTTATATGATCCTCCACGCCCACTTAGATCAAAAGATGCAGGCTATTTGACGGTACCTCGAATAGTGAAGTCTACAGCAGGGGGAAGAGCCTTCGCTTATAGAGCCCCACAGTTATGGAACAGTCTTCCTATTAGTGTTCAGGACTCAGACACAGTCTCAGTGTTTAAGTCTAGGCTTAAAACGTATTTGTTTACTCAAGCCTACCCCGACTAGATTATATTTTACTACTTCGCAGTCATAATAATCTTTTCTCTCCCTCTCTCCTTTTGCCGAGCCCCACACGAATTTATAGAGATACTAGAGATCCAGATCCTTTCTGCCTCTGGATGGAGCTCAAATCTTCCATATTCCAGACTGCTGGGACTACGGCTGTTTCTAAGGCCATACAGACTTCATTTAAATCCATAATGAATCTGTTGTTACCCAGATGAGGATGGGTTTCCCTTCTGAGTCGGGTTCCTCTCAAGGTTTCTTCCTCTTAAAACATCGAGACCGTTTAGTGCTTTATAGGTTAATGCCACCGTCGCCACTCAGTGTCTTGCTCAGTTGGGATAAATTCACACCTTTTATATCTGTATACCGTGTTGATATTTCTGTAAAGCTGCTTTGAGACAATGTCTATTGTAAAAAGCGCTATACAAATAAAATTGAATTGAATTGAACACAAATAAAGATCAGCAAACAGAGTGTAGCATTTTCTACACATTATCTCTGACTACTGAAGCCATGGTCTGCAAAGAGCTGAAAAAGCATTAGATGTACCTCGGAACACCGTGAAGGCCGTCGTCAACAAGTGTAGAAAATGGAGCACCATAGTGACATTACCAAGAACAGGACGTCCACAAGAGAAAAACTTACCAGAGAGCCTACCAAGAGACCGACGGCAACATTAACGGAGCTGCAGGAATATGTTTTGAATAAAAAAAAATATTGCCAAGCCAAGATGTGCGATGCTGACAGGCTCTTACCCAAAAAGACTGAGTAGTGTAATAAAATCAAAAAGGTGCTTCAACAAAGTATTAGTTTAGGGGTGTGCACACTTACGCAACCAGGATATTATAAGTTTTATATTTTTCTTTTTCCCCATTAAAAAAAGTTTGTTTGTTTTTCAATTAATTTGGATACTTTTTAAGTGTCATTCTTTTACATTCTTTCACAAACACCTGCCAGTTTAACATGTGTGTAGACTTGCAAAACATCCGGTCACGAGTAGACTTAGCTCATAGACACATTTTATCCACTAACATTTCTATATGTGGGAGTCATCGGAGTTGCTGTCGCATGGGCGGTTTTGTTTATGGTCTTGTACGGATATGGCTCTATCCCGGCATTTCTAACCGCCAGTAAACTAAAGATAGGAACACCCACTAGGGAACAGAGTGATGTGAAGCAAAACGTTTTCCTCTAGTTTAAATGACATGAACACTGAACTTAGCTGGCAACTTCAGTACGTGCAGGCCTACAACTAAACACACAACAAAACAGAATCTTCTGATTCAGGGTCGGAGTTGCATGTAACGCGAACCGTTACACTGCTGTGATCTGCTGCAGGTCCGTAACGCAGGAAAATATGACAGCCGTAAAACAAACAAACAAACACGATCAATTGTTTAAAGCAGTGCGAACACTCACCAGACTTGCTGACGCTGACTGGGTCATCCTGTGGCCACTGCTTTTCTGGCACCAGTTTGAGCTGGTCAAGAGCTGCACTGGGAGAATCGTCCCCCCCCAGTTCATCGTGCAGATCCACCAGCAGATCTGAGGACATGACTGTCCTCTGTAACACCACACACAGAGACCTGCCAAAACGCACAAAAATTTACACTGACGATACTTTTCTTTAATGCCTAAAAAGACAAAAGAAGATTAAGGTGGTTTTTTTTTAATTATGTAAAAAATCAACAGCATAAATTTGTAATTATTAAAACATAAAAAAAAAAATACATCAGCATACCAACGATATCTCAGATAAGTGCACTGCATAATCATTTATCACGATATCATCACGATATCATCGTCCAACCCTACTCACAATTGAATAATTTAAAGCGGCCGTATGGAACTTTTTTTTTGATAAAAAATAAATTAATGGGTTCGAATTCGGCGTTCAATAGAGTAAGACGCGAAGTTTGAGTCTCCTGCTGATTTCGATTAATTGTAATTAATTAGCACTTTTTTTGGTCATATAATATATTTGACTTATTCTACTTCGTTTCCTTATTTGTATTTTTAACTCGGTGGTTCGTTTAAAATGTCTCGGAAGAACATGAAGAAATGAGTCATATGAAAATGAATAAATAAACAAAGGCAAAAAAAAAATCATTAATTAACAAAAATAAAATTGTTGAGCAAGTATTTAAAAAATATATAATAACAATAATAAATCAGTGTTCAAAACTGTCTCCTTAGCCCGATGACGGTAAGCTTATAATAATGATTCCCAATTTGAGCTATTGGGTAGGATTTCACAGGAAATTTCAATTTGACGTCAGTCGCCTTTGCGTGTGTAAACAGAAAGAAGAAGATCCGGCTACTATATCACGTGTGTGGGTGCTGAGGATGATGGAGTGTTTTTGCTCAGAATTGAAACTTGTCATCTAAACCAGCGGTCCCCAACCTTTCTTGCGCCACGGACCGGTTTAATATCAGACGATATTTTCACGGACCGTCCTTTAAGGTGTGGCGGATAAATACAACAAAATAAAATGATACGTCCAGCATTAAAACTGGAATATTTTTAAAATGTAATAATAAACGTGAATCCAATGTGAAATCGCAGCTTTATTAGCAGCGTCCTCGTAACATCGTCTCTCCCCCCTAACGCTCTCTGGTCTCTATGGTAAGGTTTCAACGTATCACGTGACCGAGACAAGCGTCTTGACATGCGTCAGGAGCGAGTCGTAGAAGGATGTAACGGAGAGAATCCGCTCATTTTTCAGATCCAGATCATAAATAAAACGGAAATAATGTAAGTTATTTATTCTTCCTGTGCGGCCCGGTACCAAATGACCCACGGACCGGTACCGGTCCGCGGCCCGGGGACCGCTGATCTAATCTGGATAGCTCTAAACACGATCATCGTTGGCACCTGGGGAATCAGCTGTTGTCAAGTCGCCTCTACTCTAAGAAAACCGTATCCGCAGCTACCTCCGCTGTCAAGTATTGGAGCTAAATTACAACACAAACCTCATAGCATCAGATTCATCCGCACAGTATCGAAGCATGACTGCACAGAAAATACATAACTCAGCAAGTAACTTGCAATTTTACATTTCAAACAGAGATGGCGATAGAGAGGCAAAAGTTCAGTACTGCAGCTTTAAGTTAAAAATCAATATATGATCAATATAAAATCAATATAGATCAGGTTTTGATGATCTGCGTTTTGTTTAACATCGACAAAAAAATGTTATTTGATAAGATGCCAAAACGAGTATGAAAAACTATCAGATTGGATTTGATATTTTCTAATCCCATACACGAACATATTTGATCAGATACACGCACGCACGCACGCACACACGCGCGCACACACACACACACACACACACACACACACACACACACACCCATGAACAGTAGGGCAGGTGGTAAGCAGCTGGCTTTTTACTCACCCACTGGTGAATGGAGCCTTTATTAAGTTTCCTCAAATCCACAAACTAATATTGTTGCTGTTAATAGTGCACTTCTTTCTCACATGTGCACGCACACACACACACACACACACACACACACACGCATGCACACAGGAAATCAAGCTGCTCTATACACAGGATGACAAGTGGTAAAATTTTTGCTGAGTTTTTCTCATTGGGTTAAAGGAGGGCTGCAGTTCAGAAACCACACGGCTAACTGTGAGCTTTTTTTTAAACATCATTACAGCTTTGATGTGACGTCTGTGAATTCAGAATAAGATGATCATTTTAGAAAAACAACACATCCTAGAAAAACACAAAAGAGCAGAAACCCATTCCAAACCTGAAGAAAGTATGTGTGTGTGTGTGTGTGTGTGTGTGTGTGCGCGCGCGCGCGTGTGCGAGTCTAGCTGCAAGCACTTGCTAGAATCAGATACAGATCGGCTGTGACGTTTGGCTTCTTTTTATATATCGTGAGAGAGATGTGGGTGTTGTGCGCGTGTGTGTGTGTGTGTGTGTGTGTGTGTGTGTGTGTGGTGTGGGTTCGGGGGTGTTTACTGTATGATGGCTGCTGAGGCATAAACAGCAGCTTCACACATCAACACTTCATGTCTCGTCATTACCGAAGAATTGGAGCAGTGTATAGATGAGCACAGATCTATAATTGGTGCTTCACAGGACACAAACACTGCTAGAATGCGAAAGGCCAAGTAGCTTAGATCAAGCTTTGTGAACTTGTACACAAACCACTTCAAACAACATTTCCAGGTCTTTGATGTTCACATACCAACTGCGTACTTGTTGCTATCTAATATGTAAATAATACTGCACGAAGCATAAGGCATGTGGCTATAGGAACATAATCAGTGAAGTGACCTGCTGCAACCCCTACATTGATTATTTTCCTCCATCAGCACATCCTGAAATGGTCTATTCCACTTACACCACAGCAATTTGCAATAATACAGTTATACATTTATGAATAAGCAACATCATTCTTTTTAATCTTTATCAGTCCCAATTTGCGATTTTGCGAGCAGAGGAATGAATGCAAAACCAAGCAAAATTTTCACAATTACAGCAGATTTTCTGCAGCTTTGGGCCAAGACAGGTCACGTGACGGCATCACAACGTGCATTCAGCCAAAGGCCTCTTCGATTCACCTGCGTCGAACATGAGCACAGCTAAAAGGTCTCATTTACCAACAAACATCACTGCGGAATTTCGTGCAGTTGAAGTAGTTTTCCATACCAAAAAAAATAAACCCTCCACAAGTTTTGATAAAAATTTTGATAAAAAGCCGCAGCACAGTCCAGCATTTATGGCCGCAACAATCGTGAAAAAACTCCTGTACGGACTGTTTGTAGTTATATTTACTGTTGTGGAATGCCCATGAGACAACATTATGTTATAGCAGCTATAAACAGTCATGCCCTCACCGGTCTCTCTCTCTCTTTTTTTTTTTCTTGGAGAAACTGGAAAGCCCAAAGTCCTCGATCTTGAAGATTTACTCATCGTTACAATGAGTTACAAAGCACTGAAGACTCCACCCATAAAATGTTAACCAGACATCTCCTTACAGAAAACTTCACCAGATCAATGATGCATCAATGTTTTCTTTGCTACATAAAAACACTTATTTATTATTAACAGCACTAGAACATTAATAAGCACAAGGCTGTTTTTATGGCTAATATGGAGTTCACACAAATTTTGTGATGATCTGAGAACGGCCCTGAAGCCCCGCATATTTTCGAACGATAAAATGCTGAAAGTGCCATTGCTCGTCAAAGCATGACCTGGCCACAAGCCTTCTCGAACATTTGGTTTCAGATCGTACCTCTGTGCATCCCCTTGAGATTTCAGACATGTCACTGGAGACTTGACAGACATGGTCTACAGTGAGGGAGATGGATAAAAATAGTAATACTTTCCAAAATGACAATAAGGTAAACAATTCAGATCATAAACCGTTTACATTTAAGATAACACTACAGGGTGTCCCAAAAGTCTCCACACACAGGGGAAATGAACATTTTAGTCTTCCAAAATTGTATATACTTAGTTTATATATTTATTACTTCTGATTTATAATATCTATTTATTTACATAATATTTATAATGTAATCTTTAAGATTGCCTTTGACAAAAGAGGACCGTATTGAAATCATTCTCATGGCTGGATCAGGAAGCTGTTGCAAGGCTGCGATGGACTTTAACAGGAAACACAGAGAACACATCACACACGACACGGTTGCCAAATTTACTGACAAATTCAAACAGACTGGAAGTGTTGTGGACCAACCGAGATGCGGACCTCCATCCACTGACGAAGGCACAACTGACGTGGTGCTGACAAACACTGTCCCACCAGAAATTCATATCTGCCAACAGTTCCCTACAGCAGTGCGAGCAAACTTGACCTGGATAAAGTGGTTAAACACGAACGAAAGATGGATGGGATGCATCTAATTTTTCACTAGTTTGTTAAAAAAAAAAAATAAATCTGCACTGAGGGTGTGCGGGAATTGATTTTACAGTTAGAAGTGCCCCTAACGGCACAAAGTTTGGTAACCACAGACTTTCATACTAAATTATTTCACAAACAAAATCCAAGATAAAACAAAGGCAGCTTGAGTAAACACAATACAGTTTTTGAATGATAATGTTTATTGAAGCAAAAAAGTTATCCAATAACAACTGGGCCTGTGTGAAAATGTATTTGCCCCTGTAGTTACTAAGCCCCCAAATCTATGAAACTGCATTCATCATGGGGTTCAGCTGGACTAGACACAACCAGCCACTGCAAACCCTGTGCAATCAAATCAACACTTAAATAGAACTTTCTCAACAGCATGAAGTTGGTTAAAAGGTCTTACTGAGTAACACACTGTGCCAAATTGGAAAGAAATTCTAGAAATAATGAAGAAGGTGATTGAAATACATCAGTCTGGAAAGGGTTACAAAGCTATTTTAGAGGCTCTGGGACTCCAAAGAACCACAGCGAGAGCCATTATCTCCAAATGTAAAAACTCAGCACAGTAGTGAACCTTCCAAATTTCCTCCAAGAACACAGGACCTACTCATCCAGGAAGTCACAAAAGACCCAAGGACAACATCAAAGGACCTACAGGCCTCTCTTGCATCACTAAAGGTCACTGTTCACGACTCCACTATCAGAAAGACACTGGGTAAAAACGGCATCCATGGAAGAGATGCGAGGTGAAAACCACTGCTAACCCAGAAGAACATTAAGACTTGTCTGTATTTTGACAAAACATCTTGATGATCCTCAAACCTTTTGGGAGAATGTTCTGTGGATTGAGGAGTCGGAAGTGGAACTGATTCCGAAACTGATCTCCAGTTTTCGGAAGTGTTTGGTTGCAGTTATTGCCTAAAGGTGGTATAAACAGATTTTATGTTGAAGTTGGGCAATTAGTTTTTCACATGGGTGATAGGTGGGTTTTTTTGGGGGGGTTGCTTCAACAAACTAAATAAATAACTGTATTGTGTGTTTATGGTGTATTTCGTTGGAAGATTTAAAAGTATTTTGTATGAGATCACAAAAAAACAGGAGACATCAAGGTGGGGCAAATACTTTTTCACAGCACGGTATATATATATTATATATATATATACACACACACACACACACACACACAGTATATATGAACATATGTTGGATATTCATACAGTTCACATTTTCTCCAACATTCCCACCTACCTGTAGTTATTACAATACTGAAGCGGTTATTGCAGCAAACAATAGTGTTTGTGTGTGTGTGAGAGTGTGTGTGAGTGAGAGTGTGAGTGAGTGAGTGAGTGAGAGAGAATGTGTGTGAGTGTGAATGTGTGTGAGTGAGTGAGTGAGAGAGTTGAGTGAGAATTTGTGTGTGTAGGAGTGAGAGAGTGAGAATTTGTGAGTGAGAGTGTGTGTGAGAGAGAGAGAGAGAGAGAGAGAGAATGTGTGAGTGTGAGTGTGAGTGTGAGAGTGTGTGTGTGTGTGAGAGAGAGAGTGAGAGGAGTGAGTGAGAGAGAATGTGTGTGAGTGAGAGGAGTGAGGTGAGAGAGAATGTGTGAGGAGAGGAGGTGTGAGTGAGAGAGAGAGAGAGAGAGAGAGAGAGAGAGGAGTGAGTGAGAGAGAATGTGTGTGAGTGAGAGGTGTGAGTTGTGTGTGTGAGAGAGAGAGAGAGTGCGAGGAGTGAGAGAGAATGTTGTGTGTGAGTGGAGTTTGAGTGTGTGTTGTGTGAGAGAGAGTGAGTGAGTGAGAGAGAGTGTGTTGTGTGAGTTGAGTGAGTGAGAGAGAGAGGAGTGAGTGTGTGAGTGTGAGTGTGTGTGTGTGTGTTAAATGTACTCACTGAACACAGTGTCTTTAGTAACAATACCACGTGTATTGTGTTAGTAGAGGAATAACAGCCCGGACCGAGACTCCAGAAGACTCGCAGTAGCTGTGTGTGTGTGCGTGTGTGTGTGTGTGTGTGTGTGTTTATAAAGACCGAGTCACATTCTTTTGGCCCATGTATTGTTTACAGTTGTGAACCTGTTAACTCGAGCCTACCCTAAAACCCGACATGAAGTACACACACGACTGTAACCCCTGGAACTGTCTGTGGTCATTCAGTACACAGAGACAGAGAGTCGGGGAAACACGTCAGAGTTAGCTAGCAACATGTTTCGGTTTAACTGACCCGGGTACATGTTAAACCCCGAGCAGCGGGCTAACTCTGAATGCAAGCTACAGTATGACGTACAGTGAATAAATACTGCACAGAACGCCTAATAAATAATAATAATAATAATAATAATATTAATAATAAAACCTGGAATGAAAGCTTTACCTGACGCTCGGAGATTTCACAGCGGTGCCGATTCAGCTATTCATCCAGCACTTCCGGTTAGAGCCTGCCAACATGTACTCCACCATAAAAGCCCGAATAATCGACAGACGACTGTGTTAATGTTTTTTTTTTTCTGTTGTATTTTTTTAAAATAAATAAATGAATAAAACCCACCAACGTATTATAGTTTGGATTGGAGTAAACAGATGATCTGCATTTGAGGAAAGCATGAATAGCATTGCTCTACTGTACACCTCAGTGACTCAGCTTGACGTCACACACTGGTTGTGCAAACATTTATTTGCTTGTGTGTATTTTATTCTCTATGCAAAAACAAATAGAATGAATGGATAGCAGAATGCTACGTCACAATAATAATAATGATAATAATAATAATAATAATAGCTAGAGGTAATTTAGTCTAGACAATCCAACTGTATTGTATTTTTGGGAGATGGGAGGAAACCGGAGAACCCACACCGAACAGGGAGAACACACACAGTAACAAGCTCAGAATAAAACCCCAGTGCTGGGAGGTGCACTGCACCACTGAGACACTCTTTATTTGTTTGATTGTTTACATTAAGGTCCATCGACTTTATATACCACACAGTGCTGGAGCCCTATCCCAGGGAACTCAAGGCACAAGGTGGGGGACACGCTGGACGCACGCTGGGGTGCCGATCCACCGAGGGCACAATCGCACTGCAGACAATTTGGAAATGCCAATCAGATACAAATCCTGTCCTGACTGGGGGAGGAAACCCGAGGAACAAGAGGAAATCCCTGAAGCATGGGAAGAACTCCACACACACACACACACACACACACACAGGTCAGAGGCAGGATTTGAACCCCCTGCACTGGAGGTGTGAGGCAAACATGTTAACCACTAAGTCACTGTTCCTCCTACATTAAGATAATAAACATCATTTTGGCTGTAATATTTGATAGTCCTTTCTTTTAGCCTGTATAATTTTCAGAATAAGCCATCATCACAAACGCATGATCATCACAAATACAGACACCACCAGGATAAGCACATAATAATCACATTTTATTTGCAGATGAATACAACTTTAGAAAGAGATCTGATTTTGGGAGCTCTCCTTATTAGCATAAGGACATCAGTCATCATCGGCAGAATCTGATTTCTCGATGACCTTCCTCATCCAGCGGCGCATACGGAACAAATGAGTGTAGAATCCATATTTCCCATCCCGATCGCAGCCCTCACCCCATGAAACGATACCAATCTGGTACCAGCGCTTGTCATCAGGATTCTGCAAGGGGTATGAGATTTCAGATTGGATTTAAAAATCTAAATCCAGAAAGCACTCTGATATTGTGGACTCTATGAATCCAATGTCTTTGAAAAAGAAAAAATGAAAGAGAAGAACTCTTCTTTTACCTTCATCACAAAAGGGCCACCACTGTCTCCTTCACAGGAATCGCCTCGTTTATTCTCTTCAGGGCTATAACCTAGGAAAATCCCATGAAGGAAGTATTGCATTATCCATATTACAGATCCATTAGTATAGTTTCTGAGGTTTTCTTCAGCAGATGTAGCAGGATAGGGTTTGAGCTCTTGATCATCCCTCACCTGCACAGAACATGTTGTCCGTAATGCGGATGGAGGTGGATTTTCGGCAGATGTCTTGGTCCACAATGGGCAAATGGATCTGCTGCAGCTTTGCTGGAAGGTTCAGAGGGCTAGATGTCCACGCCTCTTTCAGGTTCCCCCAACCGGTCACACGACCCTTGTAGCCAACTGACATCAAACTACATACAAAGTTGAAGATGGAAGCTTACATTTCATTCATATTTTGCACAATTTTGACTGTGGGAGTCATGCTTATGGAGGAATGATACAAGGTAAAAAGTATCTCACATGTTTACGATCTCCTTGGTGGGCAGGCAGATGGGGTGGATCTCATTGGTGAAGGTGACAGGTTTCTTCAAGTGCAGCAGAGCAATGTCTCTGTTCAGATTCTCTTTCCAGTTATACTTAGGATGGATGATGATTTCACCAACAGCCACAATCTTCTCTGTGCCTCTCTCATACCTAATATCACAGAGACAATACCAAGGGAACAATAAACAATGGCATACCAATAAACAAGGGAATTATTATAAAAAAAAGACATCAATTGTCATTGAGACTGTAAGTATCACTGTAAGTAAGTACATTTGTAGTTTATGTAGATTATGTAGTACTCTGGTGTTACGTCTACGTCAATAAGTCAATACGTCATTAATACTATTTTAGCCACATTATAATAGCAATGAGCTCACTTGGCCCGCTCATGTTTTCCAAGTCGCACAAGAATGTCATCAATGGTGAAGTTCTTGTTCCATGGTGGGTAAAGGATGCAGTGGGCAGCAGTGAGGATCCACTCATCGCTGATCAAACTGGCTCCACACAGCAGCTCCTGAGGACTACGCTTATACAGCATCACTTGCCTGACAATCACAATACACACACACACACACACACACACACACACACACACACACACACACACACACACACACACACACACCAATAAGGCATCAAGTATCACAGGTCTCTGCAAACCAAATCAGCATCATCGTGGCAGGAATGTGAGCTTTATATTGATAAAACTATGACCAAGATTTTTGAGTTACCATGGTGCACTTCCTACTTCAGCATTCTCCCCAAGTACAATTCGTTTCTCATAGGATTTGATGAGCTCGACTTCTGTTGCATCTTCTTTGTTCACTTTCTCAAACAAGGGTCGCTCGCCACATACTGAAAGTAGTGAGGATAAAAATAATCACTACAGCATTTCTAAGATCAACTGATGAAATAAGCAAAGAAGATTAACAAAATACATTTACTGCCTATTAGACTATGGCATATTCACAAAGCTAAAGCAATGCAGGATGCATTTAGAATGACAAACATTACTTTATAAAGAATTGGCAATAAATAACTATACTATTATTGGATTGGAGTGAATCGTGTTCATAACTAGCTGGCGATAGACAGCTCCTCATCTCATCTGCGAGTGAGTGTAGATTTGAGTGTATATTTGTATACAAGTGTCTTGCCCAAGGACACTTCGGCATGTAGGGTCACGCGGGCCGGAAATCAAACCGCCAACCCTACGGTTCGTGGATTAGTGGACAACCCGCTCTTCCACCTGAGCCACAGCCGCCCCGGCTCCTGTTTAGGATGTCAGGGCTGGTAACAGCTTTTATAATTTTGCTTGACTTGCAGAAACTATTGGCCCCTCAAAAGTGTAGACTATTAACTTATCACTGGGCTACGAATGGCACAGAAGCATGTCCTTGTCTCGGTGAGAGAGGCACAGGCTCTAGCGTGCTAGAAGTGGACCAAAGTGGTCCACTTGTGATTGGTCCCCATTGGAGAGACATAGTTACCACAGACACTTCCTCTACTGGCAGAGAAGTACTGTGGTGCCAGGGGTGTTTGCTACACTAGAGGTTGGAAGACGCTGGTGACTTCCTCCCCAAGCAGTTCTTCTGTTCAATTGGGACAGAGAGATGTGTCCCATCTTTGTTGGAAAGTCTTGGTATGGTCAGTCTGTGGTTAAGAGTGGAAGTGAAGAACAAGTGCACTGGCTCTGCGTCTGCTGATCTTACCTAATTCTCCCTGGCCAAAGCTGCGAGGGTTAAAGAAAGTGTCCTTTTTGGCTCCAACAGTTCTTTTTCGAACACCATCTTCCACTACCTGCCCATCCAGAGGAGCATCTGGGGGAGGTAGTTTCATTTACATGCCTTTATAATGATACTGATTTGCATTAGGGTTGCCAGAATAATTAGTAAACGACCATAAAATGACAATGATTTTTTTTTTAAATATTATTTTGGGGTTAAACTCACCACAGAGCTCCAAATCACAGTAGTCTATGGTGATGTTTCCTGCCTTCTTCACATAGCACCATGGACCCTCCAAATCTCCATCTGGGTTCCTGCAGTAATTTTTCAATAGGATAACCTCTGGGTTGAAATCCTTACCCACAAACAAAGCTTTAACTTTGGGAAGGTTCCAGTCCAGGCAGGTGTGACCATGCAGACTCACTGAGAGCGTTCCAGTGTAGCTCTCCGCATTGCCTGGTAAACAGTTGGTTTGCTGATAGCGCTTAGCCACGTCCTTTACGACAGGGATAACAGTGGGTGGTAACTGCTCACCTGTGTGAAGAGAAAACACAGAACAATTTCAGACATCTAATCCAGACATCTAAAAGGGTCTCCAGGACAGAGTTAATTTATGGATAAAGTTATTCTTAATGAAAACTGCAACATCAACAGGGTCAAGTATACACACAGTATTACATAATTACTGTAATATGACCACTATAACAAAAATGAACCTAAATATACACTAGGTTTAAAATAAAATAAAAAAATTACTGAAATAAATTTTTTTTTAAAAAGCTTAGTTAATAGTTATCAGACATATTATCACACAGCCAAATGACAAAATTCCTGTTTAATTCCTGTCTATGCGCTCAGTGTTCTAGGGCCTCTGTTTAACACTTTATATGAAATTATGCCTCTCCATAATAACTGCATGAAGGCATAATATTGTTTTCATGAGATTGTTTATTTACCAATCATATAGTCACTGTTGGAAAGGGGTTAGATATGCATAAGATGCTGGAAAAGCAAAGAATGTGCAGGACCTGGAGGTTTTTTCTGTAGAACAGTGGGCAGTTGAATTTCTCAGGACAAACAAGGGACTCATGAACAACTCTCACAAAACATAAACACAGTCGCTGATCATCCAGGTAACAACACAGTATTAATAATCAAGGGTGTGTAAACTTTCGAACTGGTTCATTTGTGTCAATTCAGTTACTATTGTGTCTTGTGGAAAACAATAATAATATATGTAAACATCTGTTATGTGAAAACTCTTATTCAAGGTAAAACTAAATAAAAAAAACTAAATGCAATTTTAAAGATCCCTCTTTTTTTAAATTATTAACATTTAGCAGATTCTGCAAGGGGTGTGTATATTTATGAGTACAACTGTAATTCCCTATAGAACAAAATATTGGTATTGGTTTTAATTAAGGGTAATTTAAGGCTGAGAATGATGCATTGTTTATGGCACAATGGTGTTTTTGGCATGGTTAGAAGACCACACCAATAGAACAATAAGGTGAGAACATGTTTTTAGAGACCACAAAGATTTTCTTGCCATGATGACTGACTAATGAGGCAATTTAAATTTCCAAGAACCTTTCTATTGGAACTATGTGCTGAGTTGGTCCCAGATTTAGAGGACCAACATGCACCTATTCACTTACAGGTCATAACAACCCCAGCCATTCTGAAGCTCCATTTTGGCCATATTGGTTGGCATAATTAAACTGACAAGTTGGTGCATCAGAGCACCTTACATGGCTCACTCATTACTCAAAGAGGCCAACATCAATATCTGGTTTCCCAAATGTAATCAGGGCAAATGACAGCACTTACACTTATGTTAAATAATAAGTACACCCCAAGGAAATTGTTGGCCTTGTTGTTTTTTTTGACATACTTGAACAAGCAAACAGAGCCTATTAATAAATTTATACTTGTTCCACAGAAATATCAATAGAGGTGATATTCTTCTGTGGAAAAGTAAGTACACCCTTGGCCTCAGAAGCTAGTATTACCCGTTTTAGCAGAAATAATGTCTTGTAGGCATTTTGCATAATTGTCCCCCAGTCTCTTACATCAGCTTGCAGGGATTTTTGAACACTCTTCACGCAATATTCTTTTAGTTGCAAGATGTTTGAGGGTTTTCTTGCCTGTTCTGCCTGTTTCAAATCCCCCACAAACATTTCAATGGGATTCAAATCTGGGCTTTTTCTAGGCCATTCCATAACCCTCCATTTCTTCTTTTTGGGCCAATACTTGGTGGATTTTCTAGTTTGCTTAGGATCATTATCCTGTTGAAATGTCCACTTTCAGACTGATGGCCTCACATTATCTTCTATATGATGCAGAAGTCATAGTTGAATCAATGAATGCAAGTTGTCCAGTACCTGAGGGAGTGAAGCAACCCCAAACCATAACATTTCCACCACTGTGCTCATAGTTGGTATGAGGTGCTTTTCCTGAAAAGCTGTCTGTGGTTAGCACCAAACATGTCTGCTGTTACTGTGGCCAAACATCTCTATCTTTGATTCTGTCCAGAGCACATTATTCCAAAAGGCCTGGAATTTGCCTATATGCTCATTGGCAAACTGTAGTCTTGCTCTAATGTTCTTTTTAGACAGCAAATGGTTTTTTCCTGGCACGCCTCCCACGCAGGTCAAATTTGTGCAATCTCTTTCCGATTGTAGAAGCATGCACTTTGACACAAACTGTTGCAAGACTTACTAACATATCCTGTGATGTAATTTTGGGGTTCTGTTAGACTTCTTTTTGCACCAGACGGTCTGCTCTTTGGCTGAATTTGCTGGGACGGCCAGTCCTGGACAAATTGGCAATCATTTGAAATCTGTGCCATTTGTAGATTATATTCCTTACAGTGGAATGATGTATTTCAAATTATTCTGAGATCTTTTTAAATCCCTTGGAAGACTCATAGGCATCCACAACCGTTTTTCTGAAGGAGTTACAGACCTCTTTAGATCTTGGCATGATGTACACGAGTACAGTATCACTTTTTCCATGTGACTGATCTGTTTTTTGTTCATTTAAATTATGAAAATTAATACAAAATGTCAATTGTATGTGTATCAACTCTAATTATAGGCGCTGTCTCAACCAAAAAGGACCAAATGTTTGCTTGTCCACATATGTAAATAAATAAATCAAATTCCATGGGGTGTACTTATTTTTCACATGACTGTATGTTGGTGTTGTCTGAATGTGGCAGGACTAAGAGAGCATGTGCTGTGCTCCACAATATGGCACAGATCAATAGGCTCCCCGCCTATCTCCTCTAACTAATAACCGATTCACATCTCTATCCACCTGATGAGTGTTCACTGTTCGTTTCAATGGACATCATGTAAACTGGGAATAGCTGAGACCATATATTGTAGGTGTAGCTACATTTTTAACCACTTCTTTTAATTTAATTGGTCATTCAAACATAACCCCTTTTATTTCATTTAGTTCATTTATATAGAGGTAACGGTGTCCTTTTTGTCTTGATCTCGGACACATCTTCCACTTCGCATTCCCCATCATTCTTCTTTGTTTTTCTTTCCACCTTTATCAGCACTTCCTCACTCAAAAATGAATGGCACATTCCATATTTAAAAACGTATGAAGTCATTTGAACTGACTATTTAAGGATATTTGTGGGTGGAAACTGGGCGGGAGAAGAAGCCTTTTCAGCTGTGCATGTTTTGAAGAAGACGGTGCACGGGTGTGTGTACGCAAGGTTTTTAATAAATCTGATAAGAGAGTATGTGATTTCCTGTTTTTGTTCGTATGCACACTTTTACTCTGGACTCCGCATAATGCTTTTTAAATGGCTCCCGGTTCTTTGTTAAAGGCTTGTCCAGGTTTCAGTGTTCAGTGCAGCATGCTTTATAGTCCATACCACATTTTGGTACTGCACATCTCTCCGTCCTGACAGTGGGGTCACTGGTGAAGCACCATGGCCCACCGGGTCTCTTATCTGGATTCCTGCATAAGTTCTCTGGCAGGTTCAGCGTTGTTGCATTGACCTCACTGGAAAACAAATGCCATTGTACCAACAGCAGAGTTTGAAAAGCAGTATGACAGAGAGTACTGTTTAAAACATGGATACAGTTTTGGAGTGCCACATCTCTCTGATCGCTCTGATGTAACATGGCTAACTTAATTAAGAAAAAAAAAAAAGAAATCATATTACAGAATATAACACTTTGTATACACAATAATACATTAGAACTAAAGCCCAGAGAAATGAATACATACGTGATTCTGTGAGGGAAGTTGCTTTTCCAGTACTGGCATGGCTTTCCTGAGATCGTGAAATTGATATTACCTTTGTAGTGTTCACCGGTATTAATGTAGCAGAGACCTGTCAGGCATATACAGGATTTAGATGAAAAGTACTGCTCTACTATCTGTAGGGTCTACACTGACCTAGTTATCACCATTCATGTATTTGGTTAGCCAAGAATAATCTTAGATCTAAGATTATCTTTAATATAAAAGGACTATTTATCTATCTATCTATCTATCTATCTATCTATCTATCTATCTATCTATCTATCTATCTATCTATCTATCTATCTATCTATCTATCTATCTATCTATCTATCAGCAAATTTGTTTATTAATGTTAATTGTTTTATTTCATCCTCAATACATCAGGATGCTACCCTTTACCTTTCTGATCGATACAACTTCGAATTCCTCTGATTGTATCCACATTCCGTTTTACCGTGTTGCCAGAACAAGCTGTGGGAGCATACCACAGGAGAATACATCAGATCAGTGCACAAAAGGACAAATAAAGCATCATGCCAATTCCTTCAAGTTTGCTGGACATACAGTGAGGGGAAAAAGTATTTGATCCCCTGCTGATTTTGTACGTTTGCCCACTGATAAAGAAATGATCAGTCTATAATTTTAATGGTCGGTTTATTTGAACAGTGAGAGACAGAATAACAACAAAAACATCCAGAAAAACGCATGTCAAAAATGTTATAAATTGATTGGCATTTTAATGAGGGAAATAAGTATTTGACCCCCTCTCAATCAGAAAGATTTCTGGCCCCCAGGTGTCTTATTCAGGTAATGAGCTGAGATTAGGAGCACACTCTTAAAGGGAGAACTCCTAATCTCAGCTTGTTACCTGTATAAAAGACACCTGTCCACAGAAGCCATCAATCAATCAATCAGATTCTAAACTCTCCACGTGGAGCTGCAATGATCATGAGAACAGTGAGGAATCAGCCCAGAACTACACGGGAGGATCTTGTCAATGATCTCAAGAGAGCTGGGACCATAGTCACCAAGAAAACAATTAGTAACACACTACGCCGTGAAGGACTGAAATCCTGCAGTGCCCACAAGGTCCCCCTGCTCAAGAAAGCACATATACATGCCCGTCTGAAGTTTACCAATGAACATCTGAATGATTCAGAGGACAACTGGGTGAAAGTGTTGTGGTCAGATGAGACCAAAATGGAGCTCTTTGGTATCAACTCAACTCGCCGTGTTTGGAGGAGGAGGAATGCTGCCTATGACCCCAAGAACACCATCAACACCGTCAAACATGGAGGTGGAAACATTAGGCTTTGGGGGTGTTTTTCTGCTAAGGGGACAGGACAACTTCACCGCATCAAAGGGACGATGGACGGGGCCATGTACCGTCAAATCTTGGGTGAGAACCTCCTTCCCTCAGCCAGGACATTGAAAATGGGTCGTGGATGGGTATTCCAGCATGACAATGACCCAAAACACACGGCCAAGGCAACAAAGGAGAGGCTCAAGAAGAAGCACATTAAGGTCCTGGAGTGGCCTAGCCAGTCTCCAGACCTTAATCCCATAGAAAATCTGTGGAGGGTGCTGAAGGTTCGAGTTGCCAAACGTCAGCCTCGAAACCTTAATGACTTGGAGAAGATCTGCAAAGAGGAGTGGGACAAAATCCCTCCTGAGATGTCTGCAAACCTGGTGTCCAACTACAAGAAACGTCTGACCTCTGTGATCGCCAACAAGGGTTTTACCACCAAGTACTAAGTCATGTTTTGCAGAGGGGTCAAATACTTATTTCCCTCATTAAAATGCAAATCAATTTATAACATTTGTGACATGTGTTTTTCTGGATGTTTTTGTTGTTATTCTGTCTCTCACTGTTCAAATAAACCTAGCATTAAAATTATAGACTGATCATTTCTTTATCAGTGGGCAAACGTACAAAATCAGCAGGGGAGCAAATACTTCTTTCCCTCACTGTATCAAGCATATAGAATTTATAAAACAGTGATTTTTAGACTCAAATCATGTCATTTCTCTCTTATGTCTCTAACATGATCTTAACCAACCAAATAAAACAACAACATTAAGCTGAAGATTTTTGGTTGAGTATTGTCTTAAATCATTTCCATATTCTGTACTTGCTAGAATTACTGGAAACATTTTCTATTCATCAATATTTTGAAAAAGCGGTCAATCTTATTCTGCTACCAGAATAAGATAAGAGAAAAACCTGACATAACATTTCAAAATAACATTTTTATTACCTTAATGCTACTATTTTGAAGGACAATAACCAGTTAAATTGAACAGTTTTAGTATAACTGTTCTTGGTAACATGAATCAATCTGATGGTACAAGTAGTCTACAGGTTTAAATAAAAATAAATAAATAAATAAACAAACAAAAAAAACTTGCCATGGACATATTTTATGTGAAAATCATATTAAATATATTAAGTAATTATTGTTAATAAAGTAGTGACTGAAAAAACAGTGACTGAAAACATCTAGGGATATTATTCGAATGAGATGCTCGGATTCCTTCCCCCATTTTCAGTCAGCTTAGCATTACGATTTTTTTTCTTTTTCTTTTTACAATACAATTTCTGTCTTCGAAAAAACCAAATTAGTGTGTCTTCTAGATAATTCCTTAAGGTGGGTGAAGATGAGCCACAATCAAGCATATCGAAACAGGGACTGATTTGGTAATCACGCAGAAAAAAAGGCTGGTGAAGGTTTGAACTTTGCTCCTGGTTCAATATCACATATTTACACAAAATGTGGCCTCTGCTGACTCCTGTTTTAGACAATCTTACCCAAGTATGTGTTCCAAAATGCAGTCTAAAGGACACAGAAAAGAAATAATTCAACTTAGCATAACGTAAAATACTCCAATTGTATGACACTATGATGATAAAATACTCCACGACTACATTTCTCCTGTATGACGAGTTCAGGAGGAATGTACATTTGTGAACCCCATTAAATTGTCAGTGTTCAGTTTAGATGGAACAGAATAGTCTCAGGATAGTTGTCAGAGACCGCAGCTGTGCCTTACCGTTTTATCGTTGGCCTCAAACACCTCTCGAGCCTCCTCATGGTCACAGATCTCCTCCACACATTCCCTCTCCAGATTCCCTTTCTTCCAAATCTCCTCAAAAGCTGTGTTCGCTCTCTTAGCTCGGATAACCTGAGAAGCCCTCTCCCTTTCGATAAAAACTGCCAAAAAAACCCCCAAAACCCCACAAAGAAAAAGTATCTCGTAACACCACTCAATAAACACCAACACAATCAGTACATGTGACCATTTAATCTAAAAAATTTTTTAAAAACACATCAAATTTGCCGTACCATCGTAGCAGAGTGTAAGCTGAAACACTTGGCTGAGAAGAAGTATGACAAGAAGAGGCGCTGGTACTGCTCCCATTCTTTACAGCGATAAAGCTTGCAATCCCAAAAAGTCCTACAACATCACACAGAGCTGGAAAACTGCTAACAAATGCCAGAAATCCTCTTCCTGCTGCTCGAGTTAATATTGAACTACTGGACTTCAAATAGAACAGAGATTATGTGTATGATGGACACAAGACTCGAACCATCCACACCAGTTCATATCACTCTAAACAGTGATTCAGCCGAGGTGTTCGAGTACAGTCTTAGTACACTAAGATATGAATAATATATTGAGTCAGTTATCATTTTTGAGTCATATCATGTAAAAACAGTAGATATATTTCGAGGTCCAAAGCAACACACTGGTGCTATTTACATTTGAGGCTTTCCGCTGGTCTGTATTAGTTTCACAGTCATCATTAAACTGAGCTATTAGCTACCTGATGCTATTTCTGTAAGACGTTCTCCTTCATTAAAGCTAATCTGGGTTTTAGGTGCTGGACTTTCATCAAATGGGTGTAGGATTATAGGGTCATGTGACTGAAATGATCCATTTGAATGCTAAAGTTTGCATCCTACATGGTTTCTGTATGGACAAAGGTAGGAAAACAACCTCTATTTTCAATTGATCTACAAATAAATGGAAATCTAGCATGTTATATAAGATGAGAGATAAGAGATTAGAAACGTAAGGCAAAATCGGTAGATATATTTAGAAAGACGTTCCATGATGCTTTCAGTCTCCAGACATGATTTGAAAATGACATCTGTCGGTGTAGATATGTCAAAATATAATGTGAGGAGTGAAGATGGCTAGGCTACAGTGAGGAGAATGTGAGGATTAACAAATTGTCCAGAAGCTTATACAAACAGTTACACTTGAATTTAGCAAATAATCTAATAAAAAGCATCTTTCACTTTCTTCCATCCTTTAGCCTCAGTATGAAATTCCTCATCTGGTATGCTGTTTGCTAATCAAAAGAATCACACAGAAATAAAGTACCAGTGGATTTAGCTCTTGATATTGGGATGAAATATGCTGGGCATGCCACTTTTTTTTATTGAATGAAGAAGATTTTATAAAATGACGAACATTAGTAGGTAGAGATACAATTAGAGATTTTATTCTGCTTGGGTTTGAGAATCTCTGATATCTATCTATCTATCTATCTATCTATCTATCTATCTATCTATCTATATATATATATATACACACACACACACACACATATATATGGATAGATAGATAGATAGATAATGATGGGTGTTACCTTCAAATATACAATCTGTTATTAATTCTATTTAAAAAAAACCACAAAATTAGTAATAGTTGGAAAACTAATAATCCTACTTAGAAAGCCATATTTCAGAAGAGATTTGTTTTGTACACAGTGCTCAGATCTGGCACAAACAGTGATGACACAAGGTTCAGTGAACAGATGAGTCAATATTTACCAATGTCTTTAACTCAACTGCTGCCATTTCAGAATAACCTTCTAACGAAATGTAGTAGCCTTTGAGCAGTGAGAAAACTCAACATATTCAATATATTCAGTCCTCGATTCCTGTCTCTATTTCTATGGTCTCTGCCACGGAGTTTAGCTCGTCGTGACCTTGTATTATGACCATGTTACTGTTCTCTGCCTGCTCGTCCACAACAATACATTGAGTATTCTCCTGGTTCTCCACTGGTATACACTTAGCATTAGTATCCTGCTGATGTAAAAGAATACACTCAGCATTAGTATCCTGTGCTTGAACCAGAATGCACTTAGTACTGTCAGTGGACACAACAATTTCTATAATGTCCTGACCGAGCTCCATCTGTTCCAAACCTTCTTCGGCTTCTGCGACAACCTCTTCGGAGTGAGGTGTCATTCTGGGATCCTGCAGGGTGTGGACAAAAAACAAAGTTTGCCCTTTTTCCTGGTTCCATCCATCACTCTCACAGTGCTCCCTCTCTTTATGGCTTGATTTTCTAGGTCGCCCCCTAGTTGGCGGCGTGTGTCCGGCCTCCATTCGATCTGCATGTACTCTGAGGTGGCGCTGTAGACTTTGCATCAACGTGTATCTGTTTCCGCATATCTCGCATTTGTGTGGCTTTTCTTCCAGGTGTGACTTCATGTGTCTGCGGAGCTTGGTTGCCAGTGTATACCCTTTCCCACAATCCTGGCACTTATAGGGCCTGTCATCCGCATGCAGACGCTCATGCGCCCGCAGTGTTTGTGGGTCTCGCAGTGCTTTGCCACACACGGGGCAGAGGTATGCTTCGCCCGTGTGGCAAATTAGATGCCGCTTCAGCTCGGGTGCCTGTGAGAAACGAAGCTCACAGTGTGGGCACCCATAGGGCTTTTCGCCTGTGTGGTAGCGCAGGTGCCCCTGCAGGTTGAAACGCTGGCGAAAGCGCTTGGCACAGTGCGGGCATGCATACGGCCGCTCACCTGTGTGCAAGCACATGTGGGCCCTAAGAGAGTTCTTGTTGGCAAGTTCTTTGGCGCACTCTGGGCATTTGATCTTGGGGACCCATTTGGCCTCATGGACCGCCCTGTGGGCACGCAGAGAAGGCCTCCGGGCAAAGCCCTTGCCACATACACCACACACAAACGGTTTCTCACCTGTGTGTAGCACTTGGTGCTCCTTGAGGTCACGTTTCAGACCATAGCTCTTGTCACAGTGCTGGCACTTGTAAGGTCGTTGTCCACTGTGCAAGAGTAAATGGGCATGATAACTCTCCTTGGATCTGTAGCGCTTTTCACAGACTGTACAAGCATATGGCTTCAACTCAGAGTGTGTGAGCTTGTGCTTCTTTAAGTGGCAAAGCTGGAAGAACGTTTTTCCACACTCATCACACTTGTACTTGCGCTCTCGTAGATTCCCGATGTCTGGAGAGCCCTCTGTTCCTCTTTGCACATTCACAGATCCTTCCTTGGGCTTATCATCTGCGTTAGCCTTCTCCTTGTGGACTGAGGTCTCTTGGCTTTCTTGTCCATTTTCAGTGGTAATCTGTTTGGTCTGAGAGTTCTTGGTAACACGTGTGCCAATCCCACATCTCTGTTCTTGCGATTGCTTGATTAAACAGCTGCTTATTGAGTGGACTATGCGGGGTTTCATTGCCAGGCGACAGCTGGCTCTCACAGCCACTCGAAGCTGCTCGGGTGGTTTTGCTAGCTCCAATGCTGTGGCTCCAGCAATGCTCCCCAGATTCTCAGTACCACATGTATCCATCACTTCCTTTTCTTTTCTATCTCTGCATTCTACGTGATTCCATTCTGCATTGCTGGCTGGATGTTCATCCTTCAGCTGTTTTGCTGTAAGATGTACAAATGTTAAAAGTTAACTTGTGAAATAAATGCACAAAAATGTACACACGTTTCGAACAGGTGCCTCTCAGCTCCAGCCAGTTTGACTGTTACTCAAGAGCTTGATAATGAATTACCCGGTGAATTAAATCAAGAATAATGTAAAGGAGCTTGTCTGTATGTTGCAAGCAGGCTATGCCATCACCGAAAAATCGGATACAAAACAACTGAGTGCGCAATTGTCAAATGTGATGAAAGAAGGAAAAAGTCCATATAGACAAACTGGAGCTTGCTAGTTAGCCCAATGTCTGTAGTTTGGTGTAAAATGCAGAGAATCTGTTTGATTCAAAGAACATTGCTTGGAACAGAAATGCTCTAAACAAAAGTGTTCATCACATAGCGTAGCATTACGTGGATTACACCTTAAGCTCTCCATATGATTGAGTTATTCATCTTAAAGCATATTATATAATAACCACAATGGATTCTGTAACTACAATAAAATATAGCAAAAGGTAAGTAAGCTACATGAGTGAGGAATGTACTGTAAGTGCTAGCTATATATATATATATACACACACACACACACACAGTGGCAAGAAAAGTATGTGAACCCTTTTGAATTTCATGGTTTTCTGAATAAATTTGCCATAAAACGTGATCTGATCTTCATCTAAGTCAGGGGTATTGACAAATATAATGCGTCTAAAAGAATAACACAAAAGAAATCTGATCTTTCATGTCTTTATTGAGAACAACCAAAAACCCTCATACTGCTTGTGGAAAAAGTATGTGAACCCTTGAGTTAATGACCTCAAAAAAGCTTTTTTTGCACACCTGGAGTCAGGTTAAGAAAATGAGTTTGGAGGTGTGGACTACAGCGACTTTGACTGATAAAAACTCCTCAAACTTTTGGAGTTTGCTCTGCACAAGGGGTCAACCAGTTATTAATTCTAAGGGTTCACTTACTTTTTCCACTGCCATTTTCGAATGTTTTTTGAGTGTGTTCAATAAATAATTTTTTTTGTGTTATTACACATTATATTTGTCAATACCCCTGACTTAGATGAAGATCAGATCACATTTTGACAAATTTATTCAGAAAACCATGAAATTCCAAAAGGTTCACATACTTTTTCTTGCCACTGTGTGTGTGTGTGTGTATATATATATATATACTAACTTTTGTTTGTGTGTATATATATATATATATATATATATATATATATATATATATATATATATATATATACACAAACAAAAGTTAGTATACCCCTCACATGTGTGTAAATATTTGATGATATCTTTTCATGTGACAACACTGAAGAAGTGTCACTTTGCTACAATGTAAAGTAGTGAGTGTACAGCTTGTGTAACAGTGTACATTTACTGTCCCTCAAAATAACTCAACACACAGACATTAATGTCTAAACCGCTGGCAACAAAAGTAAGTACACCCCTAAGTGAAAATGTCCAAATTCGGACCAATTAGCCATTTTCCCTCCCCGGTGTCATGTGACTTGTTAGTGTAACAAGGTCTCAGATGTGAATGGGGAGCAGGTGTGTTAAATTTGGTGTCATCGCTCTCACACTCCCTCATACTGGTCACTGGAAGTTCAACATGGCACCTCATGGCAAAGAACTCTCTGAGGATCTGAAAAAAAGAATTGTTGCTCTACATAAAGATGGGCTAGGCTATAAGAAGATTGCCAAGACCCTGACACTGAGCTGCAGGACGGTGGCCAAGACCATACAGCGGTTTAACAGGACAGGTTCCACTCAGAACAGGCCTCGCCATGGTCCACCAAAGAAGTTGAGTGCACGTGCTCAGCGTCATATCCAGAGGTTGTCTTTGGGAAATAGACGTATGAGTGCTGCCAGCATTGCTGCAGAGGTTGAAGGGGTGGGGGGGTCAGCCTGTCAGTGCTCAGACCATACGCCGTACACTGCATCAAATTGGTCTGCATGGCTGTCGTCCCAGAAGGAAGCCTCTTCTAAAGATGATGTTTGCTGAAGACAAGCAGACTAAGGACATGGATTACTGGAACCAGTCTGATGAGACCAAGATAAACTTACTTGGTTCAGATGGTGTGAAGCGTGTGTGGCGGCAACCAGGTGAGGAGTACAAAGATAAGTGTCTTGCCTACAGTCAAGCATGGTGGTGGGAGTGTCATGGTCTGGGGCTGCATGAGTGCTGCCGGCACTGGGGAGATACAGTTCATTGAGGGAACCATGAATGCCGACATGTACTGAAGCAGAGCATGATCCCCTCCCTTCGGAGACTGGGCCGCAGGGCAGTGTTCCAGCACGATAATGACCTCAAACACACCTCCAAGACGACCACTGCCTTGTTAAAAAAGCTGAGGGTGAAGGTGATGGGCTAAAGCCTATTGAGCATCTGTGGGGCATCCTCAAACGGAAGGTGGAGGAGCACAAGTTCTCTAACATCCACCAGCTTTGTGATGTCATCATGGAGGAGTGGAAGAGGACTCTAGTGGACACCTGTGAAGCTCTGGTGAACTCCATGCCCAAGAGGGTTAAGGCAGTGCTGGAAAATAATGGTCCCCACACAAAATATTGACACTTTGGGCCCAAATTGGACATTTTCACTTCATGTCCAAATTTATTTTCACTCATTAATGTCTGTGTGTTGAGTTATTTTGAGGGACAGTAAATGTACACTGTTACACAAGCTGTACACTCACTACTTTACATTGTAGCACAGTGTCATTTCTTCAGTGTTGTCACATGAAAAGATATCATCACATATTTACTAAAATGTGAGGGGTGTACTCACTTTTGTGAGACACTGTATATATACACAGTACTCTGCAAATGTTTTAGGCACCCTATTGTTTTTTTTGTACACACTTTTGTTATAGATTTAATATTTGATGACTTTTACACTATCGAGTCAGCACAAAAAACATTTTAGATTCCCAAACATTAGTTTTCTAGCACAAAATTAAATGTTACAGAAAAATGTTTGTACGTCATTAAAGAAAGCAGCGTATTACGTAAGAGACACTTTTCAGACCAAAAGAACACAATGAAAGCTGCTGGATTTTGCTGCAAAAATAAGAAGCGAGTGCAACAGTCAAAGTCTCCAGAAGAACCGTGTCTGGTTCTGCAAGATGCTCAATAAAACGTAAGGTTTTTTTTTTTTTTTATAAAACTACACTAATTGGTCCGGAGGGTATCATTTTTATTTGTCACACAAAATATTCCCTTTGTTTCATTTACTACTGTTTACTGCTCTTCACAGTATTTTGTTTTCAAATGTAGAAACATTTCATTTAATTATTTTGATCTACAGCATTTCTTTGCATGTGCCTAAAACTTTTGAACAATACTAGTATTATATACACATATACATGTATATATATATATATACACACACACACACACACACACACACACGCATATATATGTTGTTCCTTTTCTATACATATTTATAACCTGTTATGAAGATGACAACAGAGGCAGTAGTTACATTTTATAGCAATTTATATAAATTTAATTCAATTTTGTTATATTTTTACTTATACATATAAAACATTATTTTAGATTAAATAGCACACATCTACATACCTTCCCCCTCAGAGCCCTGCTTTACATAACCAGGCTTTAGTGACTTATCCTTTCTTGCTCTCTGTGGTGTTTCCGGTTTGGAGAGTTCTTCTGTTATGGCCGCGACCTTGTTCTTCACAGGTTCATTCAGAAAGTTCTGAACTTCTGGCCAGACCAGGAGCTCTGTTCCCTGACTGATGTCCTTACAGGTCCTGAAACACGGTTTTCCATCCACCTCATGCACAATGACGTTCCTTTGATCTTCACTCGGGGCACTACAAGCAAACCTGGACATGACGATAATTATTATGAAGTTATGATATAATGAGACACTGGGAAAAAAATTGTTACAAAATATGACTAAATCAAAACATCATCTTCATCTGATCTGAGTTTATTAACAAACACAACACGGCCATATTCTTCAGTTTAGTACATGTGATCATTTAAGTGAATATAATCGAGTTTAAATGGCCGTTTCTCAATATGCGTTCTTATGCGATCTCATGACCTTGTGAACTCATCATCCACCGCCGAATTTCAATTCCAATACTCTAGAACGCAAGTACCAGGGATGCATGAAATTACCCCGATGTGTTCTCGATCTCGAGGATGAGCGCACCGAACCCACTTGAACTCCCAGAAGTCATTGCGACAAAACCGCAGAGGATGACAAAAGACTGACCCATACCTGTAGTTTTAACATCTTTTTAACAACAATAATCAAAAGGTGCATCTAAAGAGAATGATTTTTATGTTTTTTCAAATCTGATGACAGCAACACACTCCAAAAGATTTGGGACAGTCGCCTGTTTACCACGGTGTAACATCAGCTTTTCTTTTAATAACACTTATTAAGCGTTTGGACGCTGAGTGAAGACACCAGTTTAGCAATTGGACATTTTCCTCATTCATCCATTATGAATTTCTTCAGCTGCACATCTGTATGGGGCCTTCATCACCTTAATAATGAGTCACACATTCTGCCTTCACATCTGCATTAATGCTGCCCACACAGATGTGCAAGTTTCCCATGTCATGGGCAATGACACCCCCTCATACCATGACAGATGCTGGCTTTTGGACCTGATGCTGATAACAGCTTGGATGGTCCTTTTCCTCTTTGGCCCTGAGAACACGACGGCTGTTTTGTGGAAAAACTACTGAAATGTCGACTCATCAGACCACAAAACACGATTCCACTGTACTACTGTCCATCTCAGATGAGACCGAGCCCAGAGAAGTTGGCGGCACTTCTGGACAGTGTTGATGAATGGTTTCTGCTTTGCATAGTAAAGCCTTAACTTGAATCTGTGGATGCAGCGCGAATGTGTTGTCTGACAAAGGTTTACCAAAGTATTCCCGAGCCCACGTCAGGATCTCCATTACAGACTCGTGACGGTTTTTAAGAGAGTTTTCATTAGCATTTTCCATACTGTCCCAACTTTGTCAGAATTAGAGTTGTACATTGAGCTATACATGACGTTGTTGAAAAGTCAAATATATCCCTCAGAAGTATTTATTTAAGCTATGCAAGCTTCCCTCCTGAGGTAAAGGTAAATTTGTTAGCTTAGTTTTTAGTTAGCGTGAGGTCACAGTTGCAAACAATGAGCTTATCACATTAAAACATGTTTAATTAACTTTTGGTTAATCAGCCAGTTAACAGTACAACTATTAACTAGCTGAAACGTATTACTTTGGGAGCACTGAAGAGACCTGTCCCACTACTAGAAATGTGTTGGGGCGGGCCATTGTGTAACGGGAAGCTCACAGCACATCTCAATTCTCACAAAGATGTATTCTATGTCCTCCTGTCCTTCTGAGTTTGTTCTTCGAAGGTAGCCTGGCAAGACCAGTCTTGGAGAGAACGCAAGTCTGTTCTTTGAGTTCTTAGGACTGAGAAACAGCCAATGTCTCTCTTGTTGCAGGACCACACATAATGTAGTTGTTGCTTCACTTTCGTTCATTCACTTTGAATTTATGGGATTATTATTATTATTATTATTATTATTATTATTATTATTTATATCATACCTCATCCAGTATGTTCTGTCTGAAATTTGTCCTTTAGCTCCTTTTAGGCATCTGCTCACTTCGGCTGTCTGAAACACATGAGAAAACCAAGTTAAGTTTCATTTTCCAAGTCCTACAAAGTTTTACGGCATTACACCTAGAAGGTAGCTTGTGTAAGCATACTATACCTCTTCCTTTTCTGGCACTTTGTCTGGATCTTCCAGCCCCAGAAGAGTTCCAGACTGTAAGTCCCATCCAACACACCACAACCCCATTTGCCCATCTTTAGCGAGAGAGGGCCCTAAAGTCAGGCCTCGGGGTACTAACCTCAGCACATTACAGAAAGATTCTTTCACACACTCCGGCAGGCCGGCATTCTGAGTAGACATAGCCACTGAGGGAAGAAGAATAAAACAGGAGTATGCTGTTTATGATGAGGAACTAAGCAGAGTTTATTAGTGATGGACACAGAGACACATTAGAAATGATAGCTATAACTTGTGAGGCACTTGGCCGTAGTGTCTGAGCCATGGGACAATCGGACCCAAGCTCCTGCCTCAAAATACGAAATGGTCTATAAGTCCACAGCATTTCCACATGTACATGACAAATCCACGAGGGAGACATGGACGTGTGGTGCCACCTCCCAGCTCCAGGATCCAGAGTGCAATCCTGAGCTCAGGTTACTGTCTGTGTGCAGGTTCTGTACATGTTCTCTCCAGTCCGCATGGGTTTATCCGGGTTCTTTATCTTTATCAGTGTTACTCTCTTCTTCATGTTCTCCTTTTTGTCCATGTCCCCAGATGGGCTCCAGATCTAACCAGGACAAAGCGGTTACTGCAGAGGACTGGAGATGAATGAATGATAAACACATGACCTCAGGGCTGCACAATATCTAAGAAATCTAAGAAATTAACGAATATCGAACGTACGCTTGCAATAACTTTACGAAAAGTTTTAGGGCGATGTGCAGATAGAAGAGAATGCTTTCTCACAAACACGTGTGTGTATGTAATATACACACACACACACACACACACATCAGTTACACATATTATTACAATTGCCAACAAACTATCAGGTAATCTAATTCAAGAATTTGTTCGACTGAAAACTACTGCATCCTCAGAGCTATGACAAAAAGCTGGAACGACTACTTTAAACTACACAGATGCCATAAAATGATGAAAAGTCTATTTATTAAGACCTATTTTTGTTATAAACATGACACTTTATTGCCTTAAGAGCCCAGACCTTGTGATTTCTTTACACCCGGTGCACTTTAAATGAGATTAATGGCCCTTTGTACTCAATGTGGCATAAATACCTCACAACCATGACTTAAACCGTTTTATTAATACTGTGGGAGTCATTTAGAAGTGCCTTCAACTAGAAGTAAGTACTCCTTGTGGAGTGTGAGAGTTGTGCGCATGCGCACCAGACGTGCGCGCTTCACCTCAGACAGACAAGAAGTCAATAATACGCTGTGGTTTTGATGTAATTGTTTGATATCAGGTTATAAACGAGGTATACTAAAACACTGCATTTGTGTTCTACGTTAGAGATGAAGAGCGGCTAACTTAATTCTGATATTATAAACAGCGGTGTAGGATGGGGTTGCTGTAGTTAGCGGATCAGTTTTTAGTATAAATAAATATCCCTTCAGGAATGTTATGTTGAATTAGTTGGATTGTGGGGGAAATGCCGGTTAGGTCTGCAGAGTTGTTATTGGATATTTTTTTTTTTTCCTTCACTAGCAGGAAGCTTGCTAGCTAACAAATCCAATGATTTGACCTGAAATTTTCGCCTATTGTGTTGGTTTAAGTGACGGATATTTTCAACATGAGCGCAATGTTACTGTTTCCACTAACTTAGGGCTGGGTTCCTTTCCGCGTTGGCCACTCGAGTGTTTTCCTCTCATCCCCCGAAACTCCGAGAAAATCATAGCGCTCCAACCAACAAGACATCCGAAAACCGGAAGTCAACTCTGTGTAACTGGTGTTACCGTCTAACTCGTCCTCCTTAAACACATTCACTTATTTTTAGGTTCACTGAACGGTGATGACAAGCAGAAGTATAATTCATGCATTTTCTTTTCTGAGCTTTACGTTAGACAGCGTGTGAGAGGAAAGTAGACCTGTGTAGACGTATTTAGTAAGGAATAAAACTCTTTGGTTTTTGTTTTCTTATAACAGCACAACCCGACATGTATTTCACTTATACCAGGGGTTCCCAACCCCCGGGCCGCGGACCCGTACCGGTCCGTGGGTCATTTGGTACCGGGCCGCACAAAAAGAATAAATAACTTGCATTGTTTCCGTTTTATTTATTATCAGAGTCTGAATGATGTTTTATTTTGACAAAATGACCGGATTCTCTCCGTTACATCCGTCTACGACTCGCTCTTGACGCAAGTCAAGACGCTTGTCTCGGTCACGTGATATCTTACTTGGTCACGTGATACGTTAAGGGGTAGAGCGGAAGTTACTCATGCTATGTTGTTGGCGTGATGTTACCAGGACGCTGCTAATAAAGCTGCGATTTCACATCGGATTCACGTTTATTATTAGATTTTTAAAATACCCCAGTTTTTATGCCGGTCGTGTCATTTTATTTTGTTGTATTTATCCGCCACACCTTAAAGGACGGTCCGTGAAAATATCATATCGTCTGATATTAAACCGGTCCGTGGCGGAAAAAAGGTTGGGGTGTTCAATACTTATTTCCCCCCCACTGTATATGCATTCAAAACGTACAGTCTCTCTCTACCACCAATACGGATCCATAATTTTGATGACGTCATTCTGCACTTAGGCTTCTCATCAGATCTTCGGCCCAATCGAATGCTCTGTAGAATCGGAAGTGTCCTGCCCCCAACAGTTTGTAAATATGCATTCACACCATGTCGTATTTACCATAATTTCATGATTCCGACTTGTACAAAGAGTTCACGTTGTTGTACAACCCGTAATTACAACGTGTAAACTTGTAATTTTCTGAGCTCCGCCTTGTAGCACCTGCGGAAACACTCAAATTGGTGGTGGCTTCAGCAGTAAAATGTAGTTAAGTAGTTATCTCTTAATATTTCAGTGTAACAATTGACTATTTATATATATATATATATATATATATATATATATATATATATATATATATTATATATAATATATATTTATATAATATATGTGTAATATATTACATATATAATATTATATATTATATAATATATTGTAATAATTGACTATTATGTCTTAATAATGCAAGATTAACCTGAAAATAGCCAAAAGACACAATACAGTTGAATGTAATTTTGCAGTTTTCAACAACATTATTCCACACAGATTCATTTAATCTGAGTCCGAGGATGTTAACAGCTCCAAGTGGAATGGGCGGGAGTGACAATAGAGTAGAATGACACTTTACTGTGTCAGAAAACTTTGCAACTAACGGTTACAAAGCAGCGATACTAAAGACTCCTTACAAAAACACAGTAAACGTCACCTCACAGAAAACTTCACCTAATGAACAACTACACCCATTTTTAACCTGTTTATATGGGCCCACCAGACACCGTACAGGCACCACTGTCACAGCTGCAGTTATATAAAATCAACACCTTATGATCAACCTGAATCAACAATTCAGTAGGGCTGTGGTACAATTAGTAAAATATCACGCTCATATACGATGAGGTGTATCTGGACTTCTATTCAGAGATTAAAATAGGATGTGGGATCGCAGAATCCTGTTCTTTTAGCGGATCTAAAGTAGCAACAATACCGGTCAATATATTATCATGGAGATCTCAATGTCGGTTATCTTCTACTTGTTTAGATAAGTAATACAGTGAACTAGAAAATAAACACGTCTGACTTTTTGACCACGTTTCACAGCAGTTAACTGAACGGAGACATTTAACTACCAATCCTACTTTAGGATAACTGTAAGGACCCAGGATTTAAGATGCTTGCTACAAACTCTCCTCAGTCTTAACCCTAACAAACACAAGAGAGCATAAATATCTGCCTCTTTTTTTTTTTGGTGACTTCCACATGCCATTTCATTGCTGTTGCTTACTCATCTTATAGCTTATACTGTATCTAGTCACAAGGATTTGTAAGTGTGGTGTGTAGCAGGGAATTTATTGTTTATTATTATTATTATTTGATCTATTTATTTCTCTTTAACAAACCTGGAGGATTTAATCAAATGAGGAGGAACATTGTTATAATACTTAAGATTGTGTTTTTTTCTTTTATACGAGCACAGTGTTTCCAGTTGAGAGTGTCATGTGTGTGTGGGAGGCAGCTAGCAGTGAGACACGGTTTACGACTGTACATGAACAACCTTCACCACCTGACAGAGAACATAATACTTTTTATTCTATTACTTTATTCCTGTTCTTTTCAGTGAGTCAGATTGAATACAAACGGGCTCTTATTGGTAATTGTTCTTTCTAAATCAGACAAAGTTTAAGAGATTTGACCAGTGGCTGTCTTTATCTTCGCCTAAGCATGGCTGAAAGTCTTACTGCATCTACTAATTAAGAAAATAATATTACATTGAATTACATTTGATAAAATCTGTTTAAATAATGATCAAATCATCACGGCACAGCAAATGTGTATTGACAAATAAAGTAAGCATTCCTGCATTAATGTTATTGTTTGAGCTTCATTTCCACTTATCCTGATATATGATCACCTCACTTAGTACACTACCTACAGTTCATCTTCTACAAGCAGCAGTGCAGAGGACCTTCCCTGTCACGCTGCCTCGTACACAGCCGAGAGTCAACCACACGTCTTACCTTTCATGCTAACGAACAGCTCAGATGTTGAAAAGAGGATTTCCATGGAAGCATTTTCATTCAATTATTGTGCAAGTGTAACAAGCAACTGCCAGGACATGACTTTTCTACCTGTTTCACTAGAATGTCGGGAGAAAAATGCTTATAGTGTACTTGCTTTACGTACTCTAAAGACTTGATTACTCGATTTATCACATTGGTTATAACAGTGGTGCAGGGGATAGGCTCTGGACCCACTGCATTCCTCGTTAGGAGAAACGAGGTTACTGAAGATTTGCATTTATTAGTTTAGCAGACACTTTTATCCAAAGTTTTATTAAACATGAGGAAATGCAGGCAAAGAGGAATGAATGAATGAATGAATAAACGAACAAGCGTTTGCCCTGCATACAGATGTGATTATAATTCTACGTTGAATGTTTTGTTTTATAAAACACACATTGAACTGTCAGTACTTGATCATATCACAGTGGAGTTTTATTTAAACTTCAAGGACACTAAGGATTTTAACAGAGCCCCAATTTGTTCCTCAAAGTCGGGAAACATGGATACATTTGATAGCATCTGATTGCTATTTATGATGACAAACATAATATTTTAGTAATAATATACACGATATCCCCTAGCCTCTAAAATAGATTAAATATAGGGAAAGGTTGGTGCCTGTTGTTGAATTTTATAATATCTCTATAACCAGTGACAGTTAATGGATACCCACGATGAGCCGGAGGGGTGGGTTGTGGGTTTAATTTTTTTTTCTTTATATAAAAAGAAAAAAAAATCTGTGAATATTTACTGCTGTTGCTCATTTTGTATTTTTGGGAAATGGTGGGAGGACAGAACAGAAAAGGTGATTTAGATAGGCTTAGCAGTTCAACAGAAATGTTCATCAGAAATGTTTCATAAAAAAGAAATGTAGAAACGTTCAGCAGAAATGTTCAATAAAAATGAAACATTAAAAAAATATATATAGGGAAGTCGGCGGAGGCGGGGCTGACGTAGCGACGTTCTTATGGCATTAGTTTCCTGGTAATGGGCTCCAGGCTCCTTGTGACCCTGTGTAGGATAAACAGTATGGAAAATAGATGCATGGATGGATTAATAATAATAATAATAATAATAATAATAATGATGATGATGATGATGATGATGCTCAGAAACATTAAGCTATTACTTATTTGGTCCAGTAACATCTGAGTCAAATCTCAAAATTTAGCACTGCACATGTATACTGTAAGTGGTGTTATCCATACTTCTGGTGTTGTTCAAATGAAAAATCCATGTTAATCCATGTTTAAACCGACATATTAATACAGAAAACATGATGTGAAAGAAATTTAAGAAATGTATGTGGTGGTCTCTGTGCTTTCGTAGTGTTATACTATTTAATTCAGCCCCGGCTATTAATAAAAATGATCACTATGGTTCTTAATAACACCGATTCACCACGCCTTGTGAACCCCAGACATGTCAGATGGTGGCAGGAGCTTCTAGGAGTGGCTGGACACCGAGCACACAAGAAGTGAGTTGGCTCAAACTAGCTAGCCACAATGGACTAACATGTTAATCCCCCAAATTAACTGCAACTCAAAGATCTACCACCAGGTGAGGCCAGATGCTGATATTTGTTTTATTGCTGTGACATGAGGGGAAAATTGGCATCTTTAGCACTACAGCATCTTTTTAATTCCATATAATGGTTATTATATGATTCAATTCAATACAATTCAATTTTATTTGTATAGCGCTTTTTACAATAGACATTGTCTCAGAGCAGCTTTACAGAAATATTAACACGGTATACAGATATTAAAGGTGTGAATTTATCCCAACTGAGCAAGCCACTGAGTGGCGATGGTGGTGAGGAAAAACATCCTAAGATGTTTAAAGAGGAAGAAACCTTGAGAGGAACCCGACTCAGAAGGGAACCCATCCTCATCTGGGTAACAACAGATAGTGTGAAATAGTTCATTATGGATTTAAATGAAGTCTGTAAGGTCTTAGGAGCAGCCGTAGACCCAGCAGTCTGGAATTGGAGAAGATTTGAGCTCCATCCAGAGGCAGAAAGGATCTGGGTCTCTAGTATCTCCATAAATTCATGTGTGGCTCGGCTTTTATGATATAACATAACTATTTGTTTACTCTATTTTAAAGTGTTTTAGTGTTCTGTCTGCTTCTAATGTTGTATTGTTTTATTTATTTACTTATTTTTACCTGTGTGTGTGTGTGTGTGTGTGTGTGTGTGTGTGTGTTCCTGAAGCCTAATTTACCTCATTTATGTATACTATGTAGTACTCTCACTCCCCCAATCCCCCCCTCTCTCTCACTCACTCTCTCACTCCCCCAATCCCCCCCCCTCTCTCACTCACTCTCTCACTCCCCCAATCCCCCCTCTCTCTCACTCACTCTCTCACTCCCCCAATCCCCCTCCCTCTCTCTCTCCTCACTCTCTCACTCCCCCAATCCCCCCTCTCTCTCTCCTCACTCTCTCACTCCCCCAATTGCTAATTTAGAAATATGTTTGTATATAACATTTATTTCTAACCGAATCTGAGTAAACATGATTGAGGACCTGGTAATTTCACTTGGTTATTTATTTATTTATTCATTTATTCATTTATTTATTTCAATGACCCAAACACAATAAGCCAACTGCATAGAGACATGGTTTGTGCAAATAAGGACTATATCTTAGAACTCACAAAACTGCATGAAAGAATAGTGTGTCATGTTTCTAGGAACAGAAGAAGAAACTGGCCTGTCCTGGATAGATGTACAGGGAGTCAGGAAAAAGGACATGATACACTTGTAAGTTTTTAAAGAAACCTTTTTCTTTGGTCCAGATATATTGGATAATTCTGATTATATCATCTGGTGCTCAAATTCTGCTCTCTGATTTATCAGGTATAGTGACAAGTTGTTTATTTTGTATATTTTGCCTATACATATTAGGGCAGAACAGAAGGTTCCTATTAATGCCATCAAAATATGAATACTCTGAGCATAGCATCAGTACTGAGTGTCATAATTTCTGCCTGTCTTCACCCAATGGACATAACTCTGTTAAAATAAGTAGATCAGACTTTATTTCAGTGGTTTCATAATCCTTTCATGTGTTCACTATACAACAATCACCACCCATATCACTGAGATTGCCACATGCTCATTTACAATAGAATACAATAAAATAGAATACAATAGAATACAATACAATGCAAAGCAATACAAAGCAATACAATACAATGCAATACAATGGCACATGGTGGCTTAGTTTGCATGTTCTCCCCGTGCTGCGGGGTTTCCTCTGGGAAACTTGAAAGTGTCCGTAGTGTATGAATGGGTGTGTGAGTGTGTATGTGATTGTGCCCTGCGATGGACTGGCACCCTGTCCAGGGTGTACCCCGCCTTGTGCCCAATGCTCCCTGGGATAGGCTCCAGGTTCCCCATGACCCTGAAAAGGAGTAACTGGTAGAAGATGGATGGATGGCAATACAATACAATAGAATACAACTTTATTGTCAACCGAGATTGAAATTTCTCTTTGACCACACCGGCAATAAAAAACACATAAATAGATACAAAATAAAATAATGCCAATATTAAAACAACTACAAGTGTTTTCCTTTCACTTAGAAAAAAAATGTAATCTTGTTATTATGATTAATAGCAGTTTATTTTAGAATACACTCTGCTTTTTCAGCACATCTTAAGGTGTACAACTCACCAAGTCTGTTGTGTTGCCTGTAAATGATTTTGCTGGCTGTATGAGTAACTCTTGCAAGAGTATTTTTCTGTTTACAGTTGAGGAGCTGGTACCAAAATGTTCAGTTATAGGTCAGCACACTCTCAACCAGTGATTGTTAAGCAATCTCCAGTATACTCTGAGTCAAACCAAAGCTGCTAATATTCTGTATTAGGAACATACGTTACATGGATTTAAAAATATATTTATATTTAGTGTTGTCCAGGAAACTCAGTTTACTATTCAATTACAATGCCATCCACTAATATTGGCACCCTTGGTAAATATGAGGAAAGAAGTCTTTATTGTTTAACCTTTTGATCTTTTGTTAAAATAATTCACAAAAATACTCTGTTCTCATGGATATCAAACAATTGCAAACACAACCCAGGTTTATATATATATACAGTATCTCACAAAAGTACACCCTTCACATTTTTGTAAATATTTGATTATATCTTTTCATGTGACAACACTGAAGAAATGAAACCATTTTCCCTCCCCGGTGTCATGTGACTTGTTAGTGTTACAAGGTCTCAGATGTGAATGGGGAGCAGGTGTGTTAAATTTGGTGTTATCGCTCTCGAACTCCCTCATACTGGTCACTGGAAGTTCAACATGGCACCTCATGGCAAAGAACTCTCTGAGGATCTGAAAAAAAGAATTGTTGCTCTACATAAAGATGGGCTAGGCTATAAGAAGATTACCAAGACCCTGACACTGAGCTGCAGCACGGTGGCCAAGACCATACAGCGGTTTAACAGGACAGGTTCCACTCAGAACAGGCCTCGCCATGGTTAAAAAAAGAAGTTGAGTGCACGTTCTCAGCGTCATATCCAGAGGTTGTCTTATAGACGTATGAGTGCTGCCAGCATTGCTGTAGAGGTTGAAGGGGTGGGGGGTCAGCCTGTCAGTGCTCAGACCATACGACACACACTGTGTCAAATTGGTCTGCAGGGCTGTCGTCCCAGAAGGAAGACTCTTCTAAAGATGATGCACAAGAAAGACCACAAACAGTTTGCTGAAGACAAGCAGACTAAGGACATGGATTACATGGAAGATAGATAGATAGATAGATAGATAGATAGATAGAAATAAAAACCTATAGGTAATTATAGGTATGTGTTACGCCACGGCCAGCAGATGGCACTGCGGCACAGCTTCTGACTAGTCACGTGACTCTTGTTTTGTTTTCGTTCCCTTCCTACTTGGACATTTGAATTAAGTTTGATCATGTCTCTGATTTGCCCCAGGTGTCCATGTTTTGGTTTGATAATGTTTGCTATTTAAACCCCTCGTGTGACGTGTTGCATTTCGCGCAGTATTATAGTTGGTATAGTTTGTATGGTTTGTACCAAATGTCTGATGTGTTTCCCATTTATGTTCGATTACGATAGTGAATGCGTTAGCATGCTAAGCGGTCTTGGTTTCATGTCCTTCTCTACTTTCAAGCCACGATACCAGTTTCTCGTTTTCCTGGTGTTTGTTAGTCTACTGTTAATAAAGACTTTGACCTGCACCTGCATACTTTTTTTTGAAACATACCTCAAAAAGCACCCAGAAATGGTTGGAGACAAAGCGCTGGAGAATTCTGAATTTGCCATCAATGAGTCCGGATCTAAATCCCACAGAACACCTATGGAGAGATCTCAAAATTGCTGTTGCGAGAAGGCACCCTTAAAATCTGAGAGACCTGGAGCAGTTTTCAAAAGAAGAGTGGTCCAAAATTCCAGTTGAGAGGTGTAGGAAGCTTGTTGATGGTTATAGGAAGCGATCGGTTTCAGTTATTTTCTCCAAAGGGTGTGCAACCAAATATTAAGTTGAGGGTGCCAACAATTTTGTCCGACCTAATTTTTGAGTTTTGTGTAAAATGATGTCAAATTTGCCTTTTTTCTTCTGCTTTTTTGTGCTGTTCCAATGCACTTAAAGGTAATAAAAGTGTATACCAAAACATTTGTCATCGCAACACTCTTCTGGGAGAAATGGTGTATTTTCTGGAAAGGTTCCAGGTGTGCCAATAATTTCGTCCATGACTGTAATTATCTATTACACTTGTGTGCAAATTGTAATGTATCAAGGTTTAAACAAACAGATGACATAAGATGTTTAAAGTAAACATTTAATGTACAGACTGAGGGTTCCTTAGGTACTGGAACTTTCACACTTTTCTTTCCTAAGTGAAGGTACCATCCCAAATTGCAACAAATATTGGAATAACCTTGTTAATAAACCTTTCAACTGGTGACAACCAATCTTTACCACCTTCCCACTAATTCCATCAACCCCCCAGCCCCCTCCCAGCTTTACCAAGTTTTATACTAGATGTAGAGGTTACCACTTCTGGCTCTGACAAATAAATAGGGGAGCAGTATGGGATGATCTGGCCGATATTATCACAGTTAGGACTGCTATCCTCAGTATCAAATCTTCTGAAAAAATGGTTCATATCATTTACAGGTACAGTAATTAATAGGTTACTGTTCCTTTTATCATGCCTGCCCATCATAACATTTAGACCATATCAAGCTTGCCTTGCGTTTAAACTCACTTTCATGCAACTGCTATTGCATTAAAGTAGCTAACATCTTTAATATTAAGGACGTTGATTTGCAATGTCACATGCAACACATGACCTTACCTTTTACTGTAAATCTGTTTGGTTGACCTGACTCTTGGTGAACTAGAATTAGAATTTAGAAACAGGAAACTCTTTTCAGGGTGCTGTTTGATACGGCAATAATACCGAGCATACTGTACTTTATAAGTCTGGGTTTGATAGAAACATTGCCTTAGTCTCAATATCACAATCCTAAGCATCATCATTTGTCTTATAGATTTCCCCCCAACATGTCTTCATAATGACAGAATTACAATAGGTCATTTTCCACATTGTGGGGACATTTGGCTGCTGCAGAAAGAACAAAATAGGAGAGCACACACACACACACACACACAACACAAACACACACACTGCGCATTATTTCGCTCCATTAGAAGGGAACTGGAGAACAGAGACCTTCTATTTTCTGCCGGCTATTTCTGAAGCTCAGAGAGAAAATTGCCACTGTTTGGACGATTTAGTTTGATAGAAATTGCCCAGTAGGAGTGTTCATTTTAGGTTTCACGGGGCTGTTTTCATCTGTTAAGATGCATACTTTTAAGGCAGTCCATAATTCCTTAATTTCCTTAGATTTATAGACACTCAAAGTGCTTTACATTATATGATCTCCTCAACCACCACCGTTGTGTAGCATCCACCTGGATGATGTGACAGCAGATAGTGCACCAGAATGCCCACCACACACCAGCTATTAGTTAAGAGGAGAGTGATGTCGCCAATTCAGGGATGGAGATTATTAGTGGGCCATGATAGAGAAGGTCCAATGGGGGAATTTTGCCAGGACACCAGTGTATAACCCTAATCTTTATGATAAGTGTCCTGGGATTTTTAATGACCACAGAGAGTCACGACTTTGCTGTTTTTAAAGTATATTGTCCCCATCATTATACTGGGGCATTAGGCCCCACACAGACCACATGGTGAGAACCCCTTGCTGGCCTCACATCTAGCAGCAACCTTAGTTTTCTCCAGGAGGTCTCTTATCCAGGTATTGACCAGGCTCAACCCTGTTTAAATTCAGTGGGAAACCAGGCGAGACCCGCAGAGTGATATGGCTCTGGCTAAAGATGTGAGCTCAGTTCATGTTCTTTCTGCCATAGTAGATCATTCATGTATTTTTCTACATAAAGTATCTCATCCACATAATTTTTAACCATAGGCACTGGACCTTCATGAGTGGTGAGGGACACTGTAGCAGAGGAAATGTGGGAAACTAGAGTTTGGGTTTGTTCAACTAAAATCATGGAATAAATTATGTAGTATTTTTGGGGAAAGACGACAAGTCAAATAGATGTAAATGCTCAACTAGACATTGTACTATACTATGGTCCATGGTTAACTATGATACTACTATGATTTAACTGTAGTATACAGTGATTAAATATGGTTTTATTAGAGTATGGTGAGGGAAAACCATTCAACTGTGCTAACAGCAGATATCATAACTTTGTGATATGTCAAACGACAGGCGATGTAAATAAGCCCCACTTGGTACCAGGAGATATAATTCTGGAGATGTCCATCCATTTTCTGTACCACTTATCCTACAAATTGTTGTGGGGAGACGGGAGCCTATACAAGGGCACAATGTGGGAGACACCCTGGATGGAGTGCAGGGCACAATTGCTCACAAATTCACATATTCTTTCACAGTACAGACAATTTGGAAATGCCAGTTTATACCTGGAGGTGCGAGACAAACGTTAGTCACCGAGTCACCATTTACACATCACCATTCTTGAGATGTGCATGATACAATAAAACTGAAGAGACAACAGTGGACAGTGCAACAAAAATCACGCAAAACAGTGTCAGTCAGTGGTACAGTGTCACAGGTTGGCATGTTTGTGTGGATTGGCCACACAAAGAAATAGATTGCCATAAAGTCCAATGTGTGCATTTGTAAACTTTGTGAAGTAATTTGTGTCCTTATTGAGGAATTAGGTTCTTTGTGCGAAGTAGCTTCTCCTGAAGCACTCTGTGTTTGCTTACATTCTGCAATAGTGTTTACCTTAAAGATTTTCCATGCTTTGTCTCTGATGTAAATGACCTGTGATGCTAGGAGAGCAACCCTAATTACACATTCTGTAGAAGCTGTTAGAAATGACACTTTACACTTTACATGTAAAGTGTAAATTTACTGTCCCCTCAAAATAACTCAACACACAGACATTAATGTCTAAATCGCTGGCATCAAAAGTGAGTACACCCCTAAGTGAAAATGTCCAAATTGGGCCCAATTAGCCATTTTCCCTCCCAGGTGTCATGTGACTTGTTAGTGTTACAAGGTCTCAGGTGTGAATGGGGAGCAGGTGTGTTACATTTGGTGTCATCGCTCTCACACTCCCTCATACTGGTCACTGGAAGTTCAACATGGCACCTCATGGAAAAGAACTCTCTGAGGATCTGAACAAAAGAATTGTTGCTCTACATAAAGATGGGCTAGGCTATAAGAAAATTGCCAAGACCCTGACACTGAGCTGCAGCACGGTGGTCAAGACCATACAGCGGTTTAACAGGACAGGTTCCACTCAGAACAGGCCTCCCCATGTTCGACCAAAGAAGTCGAGTGCACGTGCTCAGCGTCATATCCAGAGGTTGTCTTTGGGAAATAGACGTATGAGTGCTGCCAGCATTGCTGTAGAGGTTGAAGGGGTGGGGGGGTCAGCCTGTCAGTGCTCAGACCATACGCCACACACTGCATCAAATTGGTCTGCATGGCTGTCGTCCCAGAAGGAAGTCTCTTCTAAAGATGATGCGCAAGAAAGACCGCAAACAAAGACCGGTAAAAGCCTCCTGCTCAACAGCAGACATCAGTACCTTTAATCCAAGTGAACAAGTCAAGGGAAACAGTAGTGAGGTATGGAGAAGGAGCCCATCTTCAATTATCCGGCACCAGAAATAATGTGTTATTTTTGTATCAGTCTAAGAATCCTAGTTTCTATCAGTGGTGTAATTGGTGTAGGCATTGGCATTTAGAATAATACACCTTTGTTACTGACTTTTTTTTTTCTTTTTCATTTTTATTTAACATTTCTACTGAACAATTTTTGCTAAACCAGTTCTGCAAAACATTTCTACAAAACATTTCTATGTTCCTTTTTTATTAAACATTTCTGATGAACATTTCTGTTGAACTAAGCCTATCTAAATCACCTTTTCTGTTCTGTCCTCCCACCATTTCCCAAAAAAACTAAATGAGCAACAGGAGTAAATATTCACAGATTTTTTTCTTTTTATACAAAGAAAAACAAAATTGAACCCACAACCCGCCCCTCCGGCTCATCGTGGCTACCCATTAACTGTCGCTGGTTATAAAGATATTATAAAATTCAACAACAGGCACCAACCTTTAAGTGGGTAGTGTCTGTAACTCCATAAAGTCTGCAATAAAGGGATGCCATTTATGAAAAAACTTATCTGTACAAGCATTCATCTTATATATTATTTTCTCGAGTTTCAGAAAAAACATCACGTCCTTTATCCACTGGGAGATAGATGGGTATTTAACAGACTTCCAATGGAACAGTAGGGAACGTCTTGCTATAAGGGATGTGAAAGCAATAACATCCTTTTGTATGGAACTCGTTACTGACTTTTAATTGAATCATTCAGAAGTCCAGAGTCTTTCTGAGTAGCATTCAAGTAGAGCCACTAGTTCGAATCTTTAGAAGTGAGCAGCAAGAGACTGTACTGTTGTGCTTCCTGGTGTCTTCCTAATATAGCTTGTTTCCCATTAGTCACAGTTTCTTGGTCGATTCCAAAATCTAGCCCTGGCAACCAGTAATGAGCTCTTATTGACTTTTTTAAACTCTTTTTGCACAACATTCTCTGCTCTTCTACAGGGTTCAAAGGGATATACAGTGATCTACAGATCTAAACCTGTATTGGGCTGATTTTTACCAGAAGCACTGGATCAGTATTTGACATATTCATTGACATATATTTTATGGCACACACACATGTGATATCAACACACAGACCTGACACATAAACATAGAGCACAGAATGTCTTTAAAGCCTGCTGCTATTACAATTTGCTGTTGGGTTGATCTCAAAAAAGTATCATGTATCAACAATATACAGTATAATGCTGATCAATAGTAAAATGATTGCATGAAGGAATGGAACTTGTTTTAAATTTCCTAGAAGTACAATAGACAAGTTTAATACAAGACAAACATAATAAACAACACATACAAATGCACACATACTGTACATACTGTACAAAGACACAACTAAGAAGATGAAAGAGGAGGGGGTCTGACTCCTAGGTGTGTTATACGTATTAGCCATCCATTCAGTATTATTGTATAGGTATAATGAATGACTTTGTGTCTTGGATTGCAATAATAGCGTTGAGTGTGCTTTGATAGCTATTTACTGTGTGCGCTGTAATGAGGGTCACCTCTCAGTCGCAACAGGGTCAGACTGGTCTCCAGGTTGCCACGGTGATGAGAGCTTATGGGTTGCTGTTTGATTCTATCTTGTCTAACACAACAAACAGGACCATGAACAAGACTTACATGCTAAAACACAGAGATCAAGATATATATATATATATATATATATATATATATATATATATATATATATATATATATATATATATATATATATATATATATAAAATATTTTATATATGTTTATATATGTTTGTGTGTGTGTGTGTGATATACAGTATCTCACAAAAGAGAGTGCACCCCTCACATTTGTGTAAATATTTGATGATATCGTTTCATGTGACAACACTGAAGAAATGTTGGCATCCTCTCTACAGGAGCCAGGGTGGCCATGTTTAATCTTGATACTGATTTTTCCCGTCAGCCATCTTTAATGCATGAGATAGTTGGCCTGATACATAACACACAGCTGGTTACACAACATCAGGCTGTGGTGATCATTAATTTAGAACTGAATCAGTCCTCCATGCTGTGATTTCTTGCGTGTGCTGTGTACACTGTGTAAAAGAATGTCTTTCAAATGTGTGCTTGTTTCTAAAATAAGCAGAAAAAATGCTGAAATGTATATAGGAAAACTCATTATAGAAATCACACATTGTAGAGTCCACTTTTATTCCTGCACATCTGCTATATTGGGTCGTCTATGCTGAATAAATATTTCCATTATTCATAGTGAACTATTCCAACATCAAAATTCTAATCAAAACCTGTTAATAAGATTTAACATGATTTCTTTGCAGCTACTGTACTGTAAAACCAGCATCTATTAAATCCTAATTGCACGTTCTAGCACGTTAGTGTATACAATATATTTCATAATACTTACTATTATCATGGTAGTAACTTGGTCAGTTTATGAAATATGTGGCGCTGTACCAAGATATAAATTCATCACAGTATAATTTCATGTGTATATACAAGACAGCAGAATTCTACACTCATACATCATTCTGCTCATATCAAAAAAATGAGGAAAGAGAACAGATCATCAATGTAATAAGTTGCTTTAGTTTATAATTAATACAGAGTTGTTATTATTACATACAGTTTACATTATGCTGATTATTATTATGCACTATAATAATCATCATAATCATAATAATACATTTGAGTATGCTATCTTCATTTTTTGGTCTATGGGACAGTGAGTGGTTCAGTGCCTTGGCCTCTTTTGACCAAACTCAAGTTATAAAACTGTTGAGTGCAGGTGAAAACTGACCATTTGTTTCCTCACTTGGAACAAAATCTTTCTACTTGGTTGGATTAAGGAGTCAAATCACAGCACTCAACATATAGATCAAGTGAAATCAATTCAAAACCAGGTCTGGTCTTAAATATGTCAGATGACTTCACTTTGTCCGGGCTGGGGGATGTGACACAATCACCAAGGCTATATATGCTACTTTGTATATATAGTAGTACTTTCATCACTATTTAATGATCTGTACTAAAAATCATTGACTTGTTTATCATTGTCCCTGTAGAATCAGTAACAGTATGTGATTAGCCTGTGGTTGAGTTGAGCAGTTGATCTTAAAAATTTTAGACCTTATAAAAACACATATTATTGCACAGGATAGAGCAGAACTAATAAATATGAGCAACATTTAACTATGCATTATATACACTAGTTGGCATTTTATTTTAAGCATGCAGAGGATGCCACATGGCGATCTGTTTGCGTGGGTTATCCAGCATCTGTTGCCAGTGTTGGAGGCCAGTGCCTGAGAACTGGAGCCCAAGCTGACAACGCCCAAGTGGGAGCAGTGTGCCAGGGCTCGCCTGGTTCAGCACCTCCAGGTCTAAGCTGGATTTGGTCAGTAGCTCTCTGGGGAGCTCTAGCATCATCATCTCATTCCACACTGGGTTGATTTTGTGCTTGACACGTCGTGTCTGCTTCTTCTTTAGCTTGGTGTTCTGGTGCTTCAGAGTCAGCTTCACGGACAGGTCTGAGAAACAAGACAGGTCTGTTATGTCACACTTGCAAAAAGGTTAAGAATCACTGATCTACACACATGTCATAATCCCAAAGCACAAGGGGAAAAAACTACAAATTTAACATAAAGTGTTGTAGTATGTTGTTGGGTCACCAGAACAGCTTCAGTGTGCCTTTGCATAAATTCTATAAATCTCTGGAACTGTACTGGAGGGGTGAACACTGTTCTTCCAAAAGATATTTCCTCAATTGAATCCACCACTATTTTGAAAACATCAATTGAGGGAATATCTTTTGGAAGAACGGTGTTCTCCCCAAATAGTACTGCCGAAACCCTGTTCGGAGGCAGAGGCCCAGGCCCTCCTTCTGGCTGAACAACAGGTTTGGCTCTTTGCCAAGGATTTGCCCCTTTACATGGAGTCCTGAAAGCTCACTCCATGCAATGTACAGTATCTCACAAAAGTAAGTACACCCCTCACATTTCTGTAAATATGTGATGATATCTTTTCATGTGACAATTCTGAAGAAATGTCACTGTGCTACAATGTAAAGTAGTGAGTGTACAGCTTGTGTAACAGTGTACATTTACTGTCCCCTCAAAATAACTCAACACACAGACATTAATGTCTAAACCACTGGCAACAAAAGTAAGTACACCCCTAAGTGAAAATGTCCAAATTGGGCCCAAAGTGTCAATATTTCGTGTGGGGACCATTATTTTCCAGCACTGCCTTAACCCTCTTTCTATCTTTTCCGAACATACATAAAGAAAACAATCCTGGACATCCCATTGTATCAGCATGTTCTTATCACATGCAAATAATTTTTCATATTTCATATTCATATCATATTTTCCAATACATTTGTTAAAGTGTCCTAACATTTTCAACAAACCCTTGAATGCTGCATGAGATAAAGTATTAATTAGACTATACATTAAATAGTATACCTATAGTGTCTTTAAGTTTGTCAGACTGCAGTCCTCGTGCCTTC
>CM022752.1:45187428-45234928 GCA_012411365.1 Ameiurus melas
CTGTATCTGCATGATTTTATGCACTGTGCTGCTGCCACATGATTGGCTGTCTGGATAACTGCATAAATGAGCAGGTGTATAGGTGTTCCAAATAAAGTGGCTGGTGAGTGTATATCCATCCATCTTCAACCGCTTATTTCAGGGTCGCGGGGGAACCTGGAGCCTATCCCAGGAAGCATCAGACACAAGGCATGGACACCCTGGACAGGGTGCCAGTCCACCACAGGGCACAATCACATACTTGAGTGTATATGATTTTTTTTTTAAACATGATATTTCATGTTTGTTAGAGAATTTGAGCTTTTAATAAAAATTGAAAATGGGTTAATTTCATTTCAAACTATACTTTAAATATACTTTAAGGTAATATATCTCACCTGTTTTGGTGGCTGCAAGTTGACCCAGCAGTCGGCATCTGACATCATACCAACATCCGCCAGTTTGAATCTCACAGTGCCCAGAGTAGTATTCCGGGAGAACCGGTCGCAGATGTGTAAGGTCAGTGCCACCTCTCCCTCCATGCTCTCTGTGCTTTCTGTACTACAGCTACTGGGCAGGGAGAACACCATAGCCTCGCCCCACTGCACTCTTGATGCTAGCTTGCGTACTGCTGTCTGGGCAAGCTTCTGTTCTCCAAATACACTCACACACCCTGACACATAGCCCTCATTACCAGTTTCCATGCTTACTTGCTCCGCTGCAGAGAGGACAAAAGAAGAAGAAGAAGAAGTCATTGTGGTTTTTTAAAATGATTATTTAGTGTTGATTTAGTGAGCTCATTCATGCTCTGGAAATGGTTTTGAACAGATTAAAAGAATAATCAAAATTTTGCCTAAAGGTGTATACTAATTACTGCAGCGTTATAATGGTAGGTTTTTCAAACTTTCAATCACAATCCAATTGGGATCGCCTCCAGAGGTAAAAACCCTCCTTCCCAGCCATTACAACAGCATATTGAATCTTTTAATAATGACTAGATAATAAGATATAATTTTGTGTAATGTCCAAAATTTTAATATTGTATGCCTGTGGGCATGTGTGTTTGAACTGATTAAAAAACCCTGATCCGATAATAAAAATAACAAATAAATAAATAAATGAATTATATATATATATATATAAAACAATTAAGATGCAATCAAAACCAGGAGCAACTGAAAGTGACAGTGTATCTTATCAGAGTTAAAGTACAAATTTACATCTGAATTTTTCCCACATTCATTAATCATTCATTAATCATTCATTAATCATTCATTAATCAGTCCTCTGACCCATATAATAATAATGATAATGAATCTTTATTGGTCACATATACAGTAGAGCACAGAGAACATTGTTTTCTTCGCACACCCCATACCCGGACCTTCCGTTCAGTAACCCAGAGCCTTAACCGCCAAGCCACCACTGCCCTAATATATGATAGTTATATCTAACCATCTGCCCGTGCACCATTTTGAATACAGTTCTAATTGTACGCCAGATATAATATGCCAGAGCCATATCTCCCTGCAGTTCTTGCCTGGTTTCCAAGCTAAGCGGGGTTGAGTCTGCCTGTACCTGAGCAGTACGTGGATGTGAGACCTCCTGGGGAACACTAAGGTTGCTGCTGGAAGAGGAATTAGTGAGGTGCTCACCCTGTGGTCTGTCTGGGTCCTAATGCCCCAGTATAGTGACGGGGACACTATACTGTAAAAACAGCACTGTCTTTCAGATGAGATGTTAAACCGAGGTCCTGACTCTCTGTGGTTATTAAAATCCCCCATTGTGGGTGAATTTCCACAATTGGCCCTTCTCTATCATGGTCCCCTAATAATCTCCATCCCTGAATTGGCTACATCACTCTCCTCTCCTCTCCACTAATAGCTGGTGTGTGTTGGGTGTTCTGGCGCACTATGACTGCTGTCACATCATCCAGGTGGATGCTATACACTGGTGGTGGTTGAGGATACCCCAAACACCCCCCAGTCACCATACTATGTAAAGAGATTTGAGGTTTGAGATTTGTCTAGATAAGGACTATATAAATGTAACTGTAAACTGTAATTGAGCTAGCAATATATATCTATTAAACCACATTTGCTTTATCTGTGATTTTAATACCATCCATCCATCCATCTTCTATCACTTACTCCTTCTTCAGGGTCGCGGGGAACCTGGAGTCTATCCCAGGAAGCATCGGGCACAAGGCGGGGTACACCCTGGACAGGGTTCCAGTCCATCACAGGGCACAATCACATACACACTCACACACCCATTCATACACTACAGACACTTTAGACACGCCCATCAGTCTACCATGCATGTGTTTGGACTGGGGGAGGAAACCGGAGAACCCGGAGGGTACAAAAAGGACATAATGCATATTGTCTTAATAATGTGTAATGAGTGGACATAGAACCAATACAACTGAATATATTATTACATTTTCTCCCGTTAAAGCCTGTGGAAGCCAAACTTTGGGAAATGCAGGTCATCATTACTTACAGTACAGATTACAAATTTGAGGGCACGGATTACAAATCTAAGGGCACGGATTACAAATCTAAGGGCACGGATTACAAATCTAAGGGCACGGATTACAAATCTGAGGGCACGGATTACAAATCTGAGGGCACGGATTATAAATCTAAGGGCACGTTTTACACATCTGAGGGCACATTTTACACATGGCTGTATTTTTTTTTCTTACCTGACACTAGGGGGGCTCTGTAAAAAAACACTATATGTTGTATAGTGTATTTGTTTTGGGGGTTTTTTTGTATTTGTTTTACTTTAATGCCAATGTGCACTCGAGCTGACACAGACTCCACAAGCCTGTGTGCTGATGATCCATGTCAGATCAAATCCACCAGCGTACAGAAAACCTGACCTTTTGTACAAAGGAGTTACATGGTCAATATTGCAAATCAGCTTAAAATGAGATTGTGACCTTGGATATTGAATAGTCAAGATGTTAAACATTTCCTTTGTTGTTTTAGAATTTCCAAAATTCTATCATTTTCTGTTTATTTCCAGTTTGAAATAAATAAATAAATAAATAAATAAATAATAAACGATAATGCCAATGTGGTCTACTATTGATTTATGCTTTGCAGGTTTAACCCATGAACACGCGTGAACATGTTATTGTATGTTAATAACGGTAATAAGCCACTAAAAGAAATAATATGGATTCTTAGTACATAAAAGATTTGTAATGTGTTTGTAATGAATATACTGTACAAAATGTGTGTGTGTGTGTGTGTGTGTGTGTGTGTGTGTGTGTGTGTGTTGTTACCCTCTATGATGGTGATGTGCAGCTCTCTGCTCTCCGTGTGCAGACGAAGGGAGAAATGCAGTTTAGGGTGCAGCACAGAGCTGCTACTTGGAATTGCGCTGGATTGCTCGACAGCACAGGGCGTCGCATCCGTGGAATCTGAGTGAAATCCACACACAGCATTTATGAAATTTACTTTTACTAAATTTTCTTGGGAGATTATCGATCTGTTCTGTCGGTCTAGTGTATTGATTGATGATGATCTGTGTGAATTTTCATCATGGAAGTGCAAGCTCAGGAATACGTACATTACAGGCTTATCCCAATTCATCCCAAAAGGCTTATTCAGAAGGATCCTCTGGTTTCCTTCCACCTCCCACAAACATGCCAGTAGTTTGCTTGGATTCTATAAATTGTTAATGTGTGTACCCTGTGATGGACCGACATCTCTTTGGTTGTAGTTGTGAAATTCTCTATTATAATCTAATTTTTTATTTATTTATTTTTATAGATTATGTATCAGTGGAATTCATCATCTACCCTTACACTTCTTTTTTTTTTTTTTCTTTTTTCAAAAATATTTTTATTGAGAAAGAAAACGTACTTCCTGTCTCATAGCAACAATACCATTCTCGTTTTTTGTTATACCTACATATACACCCATAATAACATACATACATACACACATACATGCATCGTGTAGAAATGGAAAACAAAATTAAAGAGTACAATCAACCAAACACCCCAAAGCTCCAGAGGGGAACCTAGAGACAAAACTTTGAATTTGGAAATAAGGAAACAGATGCATCACAGGGAGGTCGTAAATAGATGACAGATTGGCAAAGCTATCAAAGACACAATCGGATTATTTAATTGTTTAATGCCCTTGTCATACCACACTGAAAATGCCCTTGCACTTCTATTCTTAATGAATTTCAGGTAAATAATCCAATAAACAGGCTATTCAGTCAGTAATGGGAAAATTCATGTCTGTGGAAATTGTTGATACAGTACATGGCAAAATGCAGTAAACAAAGATAAGATAATGGCTAAATGTTATCATAATATCACCCAGTGCCATATATGAGTGGATAAACCACAGGCATGATGTGTGTGAAGATAGATATATATTGTTATCATGATGCTATATTATAGTAGCTATAGATTCACTTTCATTAGAGAAGTTTTTTACCTTGCCGTGGGTGAGCAGTGACCTCCTTATCTTTTTCCATTCCTTGATCAGAGCTGTCAGGCTTAGCCAGAGCTTTCTCAGAGGTCACAGCATTTTCACCATAGTTCATAACTCCAGGTGATGTGACGGATGGTTTAGGTTTGTAGATCTTGGGGAACTTCAATAGCGCCTGTGGCTGAATAGGCTCTGTCGATTTCTGCACACTGAACTGAATTATAACCAAATGAAAAGAAAACAAAGAAAAAGTTGGGACACTGTGCGAAATGTAAAGAAAACATAATGCAGTGATTTGTTGATCTCATAAAACCATATGTTATTCACAATAGAACATAAAGAACCTATCAAATGTTTAAACTGAGTAAATGTACCATTTAAAAAAAAAAAAGTACATTAATTTTAATTGGATGGCTGCAACACGGCTCAAAAAAAGTTGGGATGGAGGCAACCAAAGGCTGGAAAAGTCAATGTTACTAAAGAGAAACAGCTGGAGGTTAATTGGCAACAATTCAGACATGATTGAGTATAAAAAGAGTATCTTAAAGAGGCGGAGTCTTTCAGAAGTAAAGATGGGAAGGGGTTTACCGATCTGCAAAATCTGAGTCTACAATTTGTGTTAGAATTTCAGAGTAATTTTCCTCAACGCAAAATTGTGAAGCGTATGAATATCTCATCATACATAATATCATCAAAAGATTCAGAGAATCTGGAGAAATCTCTGCGCAAGAGTCAAGGGTGAAAATCAATATTGCATGCCCATAATAATCTTCGGGCCATGTGTGTCTCAGCTCAATGCATCTAAGATAATATGAGAATTAATCATACTCCTGCTGTTTTTAGAAAATTATTTTCATTACTTTCCATGTATTATATATTATAACCTCAACATTCCATTCTCAATTCACCAATCATATGATTTGTTCTTATACGCAATGTGAAGAAAACCCCCCACAAAAATATGCAATCTTAGTGACCTAAAAGCCTAATTTAATAGTTTTCAAGCACCTCAAGAATATTCCTAGGACTATCCGTTTTAAATATTTTATGGAAAAAAAATCTAAAAAAAAATTAATTAATCTAATTTTCCAGAATATTTTGGGATCCCAATAAGCTGTTCAAAGTATTATTTTAATGCACTTTATTATAAAGATTCCAGAAGCTCATTAGAGAAACCGATTTTTTCTTCATTAATTAATTTTTGGTTTTGCCACAAAATGTTAAATAAGCATTTTCCACGTAATGATAACATCTACAATATCATTTGTTTTGCCTCTCTTCAGCATCAACAAAAATGATTAAATATCCATTCATCCAAATATCTTTTGGTTCATTTTTGTTGTTGTTTATTTGGTTAATGGGTTCTGGGTTTCTAAAAGGGTTCTACACCTTTTCTGAAGGGAAAGCCATCAAATCTCTTTGTAATATAGAGACAGGCCAGTGAATAATTTACACCCTACTAAAGAATTCGCTCTTCTTCCTCTCTCTTCATCCCCCTGTGAATATATATATATATATATATATTATATTCAACCTCCATCCCGAAGACCATTTGTGACTGTTGGATGGGAATGAATATTCATGACTCCAGACCATTATGTCCACTTTACAAAGGGACTGAAATCATTAAATCTGTGTGTGTATGTACACAACCAGAAATATGTGCACACAGGCCTCGCCTGTGCATATGTGAGTATGTGAGTCGTGACTATACATTGACAGTCTCAACACTAAGACTGACTCAGAAATAGCACCTAGATCAAATTAGTGATGTGTATGTGTGTGTAGGTGGCAAGGTGTGTGATGATTTCATATGAACACAGATTTATGAAGTATGAGTAAGTGAATATATGTGTGGAGGAGGTTTAGGGATGATTTCTATAGCAGTGGAGAGGTGTGAGGTAGGGGATGTAACACAGATCGACTAATTGTTGTTAGTCAGTTGACTAATTCAAGGCAAGGCCAGGCCAGGTGGTCTAATTATAGGCTCATCTGATTCATATTCACGCACACACACACACACAGAGCCAGGTGCAATGGCAATGGGTATAATCTCAAACAGCGACTCGACTGTTTGTTTAGGGAACCTTATTTATTTATTTATTTTTTAGTAAATGGGCTCCTGGAAGAACAAACTAATAATCTGGACAAATAAACAAGATTTATTCAGAAAGCATCTTGTGTGCCTGAGGTTTTTTGAAAAGCAGGATGATCCAGCACAATTGGTCAGGGTTTGTAAATTGTGACAAGCTTCAAGACTCTCAAAGCAAGCAGTAAAATAGAGTCAACTCCATAATTATTGACATCTTTCAAGAAACTTAACAATAAAAGGTTTTAGAAAATAAAACACATAATGATTGAACTTTTCCACACAAATAATATGAAGAATGCTTGTCTTTTGTCTAGCAAATATTATTCTCATAACAACATCAGTCATCAAAGTTTATTATTTATTTTTTTTATTGGTCTCCGTCTCCAGAAACTGTTATCGTTTAACCAAATATGAGGTTGCACACATGCTATATGCCTTTATAGTTCATCATATGATCACTGTGTGAAAACCGAAGAGTCTTCAACACAAAAGAGACCAGATATAACCTGCACAAGTCAGACAATGTCACCACTATAATAACAAGCTGTTTGGAAACATTCCAAGAAAGAGATCCGTTCTGAGAGCAAGACACAAAATGCATCAGCTGAACTTCACAGAGGATTTTTCTGCTAAATAATAATAATGGTCTGCACTTATATAGTACTTTAAAAAATAATAATAAAAAAAAACCTTAGCAGTTCTACAAAGTGCTTTACAAGTGGTTCTTATTCACCCATTCACCAGTGGTAGCAGAGCTGCCGTAGAAGGCGCTAGCTTGCCATCGGGAGCAACTTGGTGTTCAGTGTCTTACCCAAGGACACTTCGGCATGTGGACTCATGTGGGCTGGGAATCAAACCGCCATCCCTACGATTAGTGGACAACCCGCTCTACCACCTGAGTCACAGCCGCCCTAAACTTACACCCAAATCAACACAGAAATGTTTCAACAGCTTCAAATGTTATGTCCAACCTCATTAGCCGTTACAGCTTTGTGTTGATGGTTTGATATTGGAGTGATACTCAATATGGATGAATGATAGCTTCTTCTTTTTTTTTTTTTAATGTGTTTACTAGAAAAATGACATAATGATAATAGTACACACATAATAAATAAATAAATAAATAAATAACTGTAAATATTCTATGAGGAAGCCCTGAACAAAGAGTTCCCCATTAAGAAAATGTTCCAAGAACCATTAAGGAAACGTAAAAACTGTTCTGGACAAAGTTCTGGAACAAATTAAATCTATGTGCGATATACCATTGTGTAAGCATACTTACACTTGTGCACCACTGTATAGGAAACAAGGTGTTTCCCTATGAAGGTAGAGCCCATTTAAGCATCTAAATACCATTAACTAAACTAAAAGAAAGAAAGAAAAAACACGAAGAAAGAGTGTATATTGATGCACATCCAACACTAAGAGCCAATTCAGATGGAATAGAGAGGAACCTCTCTACAGTGGAAAAACAGATGTGAACAGAGAGAAATCGTTAGGAAAATAACGACAGAAACCAGCACACACCTCAGGGTAGCGACAAAGACTCTCATGTGTTCCTTGGACCTTTGATATTTTCAGTATTATCTAAAATGAGAAGAACTTATTCTATTTACAGCATCCATTACAGCAAGCTGTCTGTGAAGACTAAGAGCCAGAAATCTAAAAATAGCCAGCATCATTCTGTAATGAAGACAACGCATGCTTTTAATAGATCTAATTACTACAGAGTCACAGGCAATTCAACACTGCAAGCATTTAATTAAGATTGTCTGAAAATAATCCTGTCTCAGTGATGTATTCTTTCAACTATTTGAAGTGCAAGGGATACATAGCTCACTGATTCATCCAGTGAGGGGTTATGTGAAGTGCAGCTGATCAGAAGAGCCTTTCTCGGACTCTTCGGAGAAAGCATTGATTAGTCTGAGCAGTTCAGGGAGTTCGAGTTGAAACGTTTTTGAAACGGACCGATTTGTTCTACACCGAAGACATATGTTTATATTTAACTCAGTCTGATCTGTTAAGTCTCTGAAAAGCTTAACTGGTCAATAAAAACCAATTCTGCACACTGAATACTTCTGTTTGATTAAAAGTATGTTCTCGTGTATATCTAGAACCTTACCTGTGTGAGTGTGTGTAAGATGCTGGCTTTTGCTCTCTCGGAGTCGGCGCGCTCATCCCTCTCATATTTGTTCTTCTTGCAGTTCTTGCAGAGCAGTGACAGGCCGCAGAGTGTGAGCGCTCCGGACACGGTTCCTAGGGTCGCCCCAAGAACTGCTGCAACTGAAATGAACATCCTTCAGAGAGGATTTACCAAAAAAGGAGCCGAGGAACAAAAAAAACAAAAGACAGAAGAAGTAGGATGTCTCCTTTTTAATCCTGAGCTTTCATAATGAGAGCAGCAAGAGAATAAATGATTAAAGTTACAGGAGAGAAGAGAGATGTAAGGACAGAGGGGATGATGGAGCACCACGTGTGCATGTATATGTGTGCGATGCGTCGTCTGCTATATGATGTGATGCTCAGCCAAGCAGATGGTAGCAGAGAGCGAGAACAGAGCGAGAGAAGGAGAGAGACGGGGGAGGTGGTAAAGAGGGAGGGCTTTGAGGACTGACGTGCCATACTCAATAAAGATGAGTCTGTCACTGACACTCCCACGGCCTCAATATATGACTGTGTGTGTGTGTGTGTGTGTGTGTGTGTGTGTGTGTGTGTGCACATCCATGCATGCGCACACATTGACGTCAGAGCTCTGTGAAATCACCTTCATGGAGTCCTACCTCTTCAGATCCTTTTTCACTGCAGGGAAACCTTGAAAATCTTTCTGTACAACGTACCATGACAAAATCATTCATCCAAACCCATGCAGTTTCAAACAGATTATTTATTACAATCAATTTGTTTCTGTAGAATGTGGTAATGTTCTGTTAACCGTGCACGACCATGGTTTGAGCTTTTCATTTTCCTTGTCAGGTCTTTTACAATAATGAAAACCCCATTGAAAAATGCTGATTTTGGTTCCCTGCGCGAATAGAATCGAAGTATTCTAGAAACACGCTGTGTTGCCATGGAAACAACCCCTTGCCCCATCCATTTTCAGTATGCCTTGTTTTGAGTTAAAACTGAAGCTCATAGCTCAGGGCAAACAATACTGAAAAGGACAGAGACAAAATCACTGAATATGCAGGTCTGGGCTCATACAGTGGTACAGGCGAGACAGGAGCGTTAAATAGCATTCAGGTCAAACCATACTACTGAATATGACTCTTAGATCAGACAGCAGCACTGAATCTCTGAATCAGCACCGAGACGCAATTCAAACAGCAGTGTTAAATATCGTGTTCACTTCTAAGCTCAGACTCACCACTGACAGGCCATGACGTTCAGAAAAGGCAGCAATGTTGAATGTGTCACTTTGAGCTTAAAGCAGAAGCACTCACCAGGTCACTCACTAAATATGACACATATCTTGATCTCTAGGTATATTGACCTACTAATTGTCACCTTGTAATGCAAAATCTATACACAAGTACACATTCTGAAACACATACCAGTGATGTGCACATATAAGGTGGGAATCCTGGCACCAAAATAGACTGAATTCATCGTTTTAATCGTAGTACTTTTCAGACACAGTGCAATCGTTTAAAATACTAGACTTCATTTGCTTGATGGCTGGCCTTCCTATAGATTAATGAAACACATCTCCAGCTACTAACATTCAGCTACAGGAGCTCTGTAGGAGCCAGTGATGTATAGCATTTAGGGCAACGCGTCAGTAAAATCAGTGACCACAGCAAAGAGCAAAAATTGTAATCTGCTGCCCCCCTGAGGGCAGAAAAGCAAGCAAAAGCCTCACGTTCTTATATTTGCGGTGTATAAAGGTGCATCTCAAAAAATTGGAATAATTTTTTTTCAGTAATTTAATTCAAAAAGTGGAGCTTTCATATATTCTATAACCATTACACATAAAGTGAAATATTTCAAATTGAATATGATTTAGATTTCATGGAAATTGGAAATCCAGAATCTCAAAATATTAGAATGATGAATTTATAATACAGAAATGTCGACTTTCTGGAAAGTGTGTTAATTTACTTGGTCGGGGCTTTAATCCTTTTGCATGAATTACTGCATCAATGCGGCGCGGCATGGAGGCGATCAGCCTGTGGCACTGCTGAGGTGTTCTGGAAGCCCACGTTGCTTTGATAGCAGAATTCAGCTCGTCTGTATTGTTGGGTCTGGTGTCTCTTAAAGATTCTCTATGGGGTTCAGGTCAGGTGAGTTGGCTGGTCAATGAAGCACAGTAATACCATGGTCAATAAACCACTTACTAGTAGTTTTGGCACTGTGGGCAGGTGCCAAGTCCTGCTGGAAAAGGAAATCAGCATCTCCATAAAGCTCATCAGTAGATGGAAGCATGAAGTTCTCTAAAATCTCCCGGTAGCATTGACGCTGCATTGACTCTCGACTTGCTTCCCCTTGTGGACAATGGCCACAATGGTGCTTAGTGGAGGATTCAGAAGTTTTGAAATGTTATTAGCGTGTTCAATACTTTTTTCCTGAGTCATTCCACTTTTTTACACATAACATTATTGATGGGCTTTAATGTTGTGAATTCTTTATATTTCCAGATTTCTTGAGTTAATACTGATGTCTGGTGAAAATTTAATGTGAATAGCCTCATTGGAAATATCCATCCATCTTCTACCGCTTACTCCTTCTTCAGGGTCGTGGGGGAACCTGGAGCCTATCCCAGGCGGGGTACTCCCTGGACTGGGTGCCAGTCCATCGCAGGGTATCATTGGAAATATATTTACTGGAAAAAAAATGTTGACGCGTTCAATGCTTATTTCCCCAACCATATAAAACATTGACACTTACGACCACTTTAATAGGAACACCTGTACATCTGCTCAGTGATGCAATTATCCAATCAACCAATTATGTGGCAGCATGGTTCACATTAAACATCAGAAAGTGGGGAAAAGTATGTTCATGGTTGTTGGTACCAGATGGGCTGTTTTTGTTGTTGTTGTTTTTTGTTGCTTTTTATTAATATTTTTTATTAATAATTTTCACACACAAGTGTCTATAGAGTTAGCAGTGAGCAGCAGTTCTGTGGGCAAAAATGCCTTGTTCATGAGAGAAGAGAATAACCAGACTGGCTTTAGTTGGCAGGTAGGCTACAATCAAATCAAATAATCACTCTTTACAACCATGGTGAGCAGAAGAGCATCTCAGAATTCACAACACATCAAACAAGGCGGATGTATCTGAGTCTACATTGAGCACAGGTTCCCCGACACTGAACAGTTAAAGATTGGGAAAAGATCAGGCAACGTTTTTCCAATCTTCAACTCTTCAGTTTCTTTGAGCCTGTTAACTGGACCTCCTGCCTTTTATATGCATGATTTTATTATGTATTGCACTGCTGCCACATGATTGTTTGATAATAAGTGCATGAATGCAAGATTTTTACACAAATCTTGAGAGCTCCATTTTGGTTTCATCTGACCACCAGAGGACAACTGGGTGAAAGTGTTGTGGTCAGATGAGACCAAAATGGAGCTCTTTGGCATCAACTCAACTCACCGTGTTTGGAGGAGGAGGAATGCTGCCTATGACCCCAAGGACACCATCCACATCGTCAAACATGGAGGTGGAAACATTATGCTTTGGGGGTGTTTTTCTGCTAAGGGGACAGGACAACTTCACCGCATCAGAGGGACGATGGACAGGGCCATGTACCGTCAAATCTTGGGTGAGAACCTCCTTCCCTCGGCCAGGACATTGAAAATGAAAAGTAATTACTAAGTCATTACCAAGTACTAAGTCATGTTTTGCAGAGGGGGTCAAATACTTATTTCTCTCATTAAAATGCAAATCAATTTATAACATTTTTGACATGCGTTTTTCTGGATTTTTTTTTTTTGTTGTTATTCTGTCTCTCACTGTTCAAATAAATCTACCATTAAAATTATAGACTCATCATTTCTTTATCAGTGGGCAAACGTACAAAATCAGCAGGGGAGCAAATACGTCTTCCCCTCACTGTATCTGCCATAGCAGATAACTTACTGTAAGTGTTTTCACCCAGTGAAGAAGACCATCACTTTTGTCAGGGCTGGGGGGAAGGTAACACCAGCAGCTAGGACCATGGATGCAGTGTTTGCAGCCCAGTCTCTCTGTAGGGCCTATAATATGCTGGGCATCAAAGGGGTCAGTAAACAAAAGGGCCTGAAGTGGGCCACGGAGGCAGCAGAAGTTTCTTCAAGATGACTATGGATCAGGAGAGGAGAGCCATGTGTGGGATAGTGTTATCTGGACACAAGTCAGGGCTTGATCAGCTGGGTCACCTGCGCAAGAGGGTCTGATGTTGAAAGCCCGAAAACACGCGATGACCCCAGGAAACCTCACCTGGACAAAGCTCACTGATGATGTGTCCAGGTGCATCACGTGGTGACGCATGTTAGAAGTGTCTATGTATATATGATTTATTTTGCCAGTAAAAATCCCTAATAATCCCTAACGTAACTTTTGCAATGGCGTCAGGCCCTGGTGACGTCACCCGTGTTTACAAACACAAACCGAAGGCGAGTGTCGACAAAAGACACGCCCACACGTGTGTTAACGTGACGTGGGCGGGGCTTCGTCAGCACGTACCAAGATGGCGGCAGCCACTGTGCTCAGCTTGGACAGTTTACCGTCCGACCCTTTGCTCTTAATTCTGTCGTTTCTTGACTTCAGAGATTTGGTCAGGTGAGCGGTTATCGCCTTTCCGAGTTTGTGCATTTAGGCACGGTTAAAGACCGAGTTCCTCAAAGTATTTGGAAAGTTTTCGGCTCGCTGGCTGTTCTTCAGTGAGGAGTAGCGCGCTAGCTAGTCGGTGCACTGACATGGAGAGGTTCCAGGCGGACGCTGTCTAATTGCTTATGTATGGGTTTGTTAATGACGGCATCGCATCCGTGTGAGGAGCAGCATGTGTGGCTAATACACGGTAGCTAGAGAGCTGTTTTACTGTGAGGCTCTTTAAGCAGCTGTCGCCGATGTCAACAAGCGGACTCCCAGGAACCAGGAACTGAAAGTACCTCAGGTCACTTGATGTTAGATGGCCTGTAGCGTGTTCATTTCATTTATTCTCTGGATAGAAACACCTCTCCTGATATGACCTCTGCAGTGTGCTCTACACTTACGGGTGCTGTTAGCTAGTTAGCCGTTTAAAAACATGCAGGCTGGCCATAGTACTTCCTCTCTCTCTCTCTCTCTCTCTCTCTCTCTCTCTCTCAACACACACACACACACACACACACACACACACACACACACTGAACACTATGAGGACTCGATGTTACAGTAGGATGCTGACCGTGCACTGTAGAAGTAGAGGTATAACAAAATGTCACCTCACAATCACTCATACATTTTGTGACGTCAGCTCGCACTTACTGACCCGTTTTCTTTTATTTCGTTTTCATGAATAATGAATAGATGCAAATTGGTCAGTTTTCACAATAGTCATGTGAACATGTTGAAAGTCAGGGAAAGATAGTTTATCGTACTTTATTTATTTATTTATTTATTTATTTATTTATTGATATCTGACTACCTTTCTGGCCGCTCTTTTCTACGAAATCGCACGCTAAGCCAATCTAAAGCAAAGATATTTGAACCTGGGGTATCATCATTTTTGCCTTTGCAATATTGGTATTTCAGAAAGCTGCAGTATGCCGCAAATAACAGGTTTTATTGGGCTGTTGAACTAATAAAATAAAAATAAAATAAAAGCAATAAAATAAAAAAAAATTAATTTATTGGAATGATAATAATAATGATTATTATTATAGTTATTATTGTTATAATTTTGGCAAATGAATGTCGGTCAATGAAACCTGCCACATTATGGGTTCTCTGGTTTTATTATATTGTAAGGCATGGCACAATCATTGAAGTAGACACCGGTGTGGATGTCGTCGTGGGAATGATGTACAAGTGACTAATAAAGCGGTCGTACTGCCTTTAAACAAGCGTCCGTTTGAGCTGAAAGCTGAATCAGCTTCCACTGTTGTGAACACAAACTGATGCCCACTCGGCTTGTATTTACATGTTCGATGCACCCAACGCACCCAACTTTACACACATGTACAAGCCCAATTCCCCCAAAAAAGTTGGGATGCTGTGTAAAATGTCATTCAAAACAGAATGATTTCTGATAAACCCGTATGTTGTTCACAATAGAGCATAGAAAACATATCGAATGGTCATTTTGAATTTGATGGCCGCAACACGTCTCAAAACATTTGGGACGGGGGGGTTAAACAAAAGACTGGACAAGTAAGTGTTACTAAAATGAAACAGTTGGAGGAACATTTTGGAACTAATTAGGTTAATTGGTAGCAGGTCAGTAATGTTATTGGGTATAAAAAGAGAATCTTCGAGAGGCAGAGTCTCTCAGAAATAACGATGGGATGGAAGCAGATGTTGCTCTAAAACCTGTATGCGGTGCATCCGGAAAGTATTCACAGCGCTTCACTTTTCCCACATGTTGTTATGTTACAGCCTTATTCCAAAATGGATTAAATTCATTATTTGCCTCAAAATTCTACAAACAATACTCCATAATGACAACATGAAAGAAGTTTCTTTCAAATGTTTACAAAATTGATGAAAATAAATTCAAAAAACAATCTCGTTTAAAACGACTACGTTACATTGCAGAGTCTTGCCGAGTTTTCAGAACAAAAGCATAAGGTTAAAAATGAAATATTGAGATCTGACATTGCCCCCTTGTTTATTTTTTTGTTTGTTTTGTTTTTTTTTCACTCTCAGTTGCAGTCTTGTAAGTCGGCGTCTGAATGAGCTGACGGGTCATAACCCTTTATGGAAGAGGCTTTGCCAGAAGCACTGGCTTCTCACAGAGTAAGTTCACCGAACAGCTGTTCAACGAGCAGCTTCACGCAGTATGTCAAAATGAGTAATCCTCCTTTTTACTCTTGATCAGTGTGTATTTTAGCCCATTTTGATTATGACGTCTAAGATGCGAGTTTCCATTTGTAGAGCCGATAAGGGACAGAGAGGGCAGAGCTGGCGGGAATTGTTCCACGACTTTTACGTTGACTTTGGTCGCTACATAGATTACTACAGCACACTGAAGAAAGCCTGGGATGACCTAAAGTCCTACCTGGGCCAAAAATGCCCACGAATGATTGCCTCCCTCAAAGGTGCATCCGGCCATCTTACTTCATTTATTGTTTTTCTTCAGTGCAACCTAAATATTATAAGTATAACTTCCTACAGCAAATATCAGATAATTGTGGTGGATTATCACAGCTTTTTTTTGTACAACAGAAATGATCTGCCATGTAACTTGCTACAGTGAATATAATTAAAACAGGACGAAAAACGTACTCGTTAACACAATACCATCAAATTGTCGGTCATGTTTTAATTTCCCGTCAATAGAGGGCGCAAAAGAGGACGAACTGGATGCGATTGAAGCCCAGATCGGCTGCAAGCTTCCCAATGACTACCGCTGTTCCTACAGGATACATAATGGACAGAAATTGGTGGTGCCTGGGTGAGACATGCCCTACTGAGAAATAACAAGAAGAATTCCTACTTTGGCACTGAAACATTTGCACATAGTATATAATCAGTTCAAATGCACATAACCATGTGGTTGTCATGTAAAAACATTTGTTGCTATGTGAATCAGGTCCATTAATTGTCTTACCTCCAGCATTACCCAACCTCTACAAAAGGTTAAGAGGACGTTTTTTTTGTTTTACGTTTGATTGTTGTTTTAAATGACAGTCAGAAAATGTGCCACCGTAATCGGAAGTTGAAATTGTTAAGACATTATGTGACCTGAGACTCTTAATTCAGCACACAGTACATGTCTCAGTAGTATACATCTGATAATGTTGTGCTCCTCCCACCAGGTTGATGGGCAGCATGTCGTTGTCCAATCACTATCGCTCAGAGGACCTGTTGGACATTGAGACTGCAGCGGGGGGATTCCAGCAGAGGAAGGGCATGAAGCAGTGTCTCCCCCTCACCTTCTGTTTTCACACAGGACTGAGTCAGTACATGGCCTTAGAAAGCACTGAGGGACGCACACGCAGCGAAATCTTCTACCATTGTCCGGTTAGAGCACACTCTCTCGCTCTCTAGTAGTTCCCCATACTGTAAAAACAACACCATGTATTCTTTCTTTCTTCATTACAGTGTTGCCAAAATGCCCACATAAGGTGCTTTTCTTTTATTTTTTTTTATTTATTTTTTTTTTGCAATTGGAGGAAAAGATTTCTTCTGTCTAGGCTAGTCACAGAGAAATCAAGCTGTTGACACACACAAATCAGTCTGAGCAGTCAGCATTATATACATACATTTGACTTGCACATCAAGTCAGGTTGCCTTCCTGCCCCCGAATACTACCAGAGTAGGTAGCATTGTTAACTTTTTGATACACATTCTCTTTTTAAGAGCAAAATATACACAGCGACATCTTACAAATTGTTACCAGGATATTTACATATACCGTGAGCCTTCTCTTTCACTCAGAAACACACAAAGAGAAATATTTACTTAGCACATGCACACAACACACCAAGTGACTTCAACATACTATTTTATCATTGTCTGATTAGAGTAACAGACAATAAAACCCACCAAGATTGTCTAGCATCTGTCAGATGATTAAAATGATTAATGCGCTTAGAGTGCATTTGGGCTGTTTATTCCTGATTAGTGAACACACACACATACAGCAAATGGATAATCAACTCTACTATATATGTACTGAGCTCCTGCTTCACCATGGTAGACTGGTACAGTGACTTTAACACCTGATCCACTGGTTGATCTCAGACTCTACGTTTCCACCAGTTGTGAATATATCTGAAAAAAATGTTACCTGAAGAGATCATCTCACTCTGGGAGATTCAATTCAATTCAGTTTTATTTGTATAGCGCTTTTTACAATAGACATTGTCTCAAGGCAGCTTTACAGAAATATAAATATGGTACACAGATATTAAAGGTGTGAATTTATCCCAACTGAGCAAGCCACTGAGTGGCGACGGTGGCGAGGAAAAACTCCCTAAGATGTTTTAAGAGGAAGAAACCTTGAGAGGAACCCGACTCAGAAGGGAACCCATCCTCATCTGGGTAACAACAGATAGTGTGAAATAGTTCATTATGGATTTAAATGAAGTCTGTAAGGTCTTCGGAGCAGCCGTAGTCCCAGTAGTCTGGAATTGGAGAAGATTTGAGCTCCATCCAGAGGCAGAAAGGATCAGGATCTCTAGTATCTCCATAAATTCGTGTGGGGCTCGTCAAATGGAGAGAGGGAGAGAAAAGATTATTAGAACTGCGAAGTAGTAAAATAGAATCTAGTCGGGGTAGGCTTGAGTAAACAAATACGTTTTAAACCTAGACTTAAACACTGAGACTGTGTCTGAGTCCCGAACACTAATAGGAAGACTGTTCCATAACTGTGGGGCTCTATAAGAGAAGGCTCTTCCCCCTGCTGTAGCCTTCACTATTCGAGGTACCGTCAAATAGCCTGCATCTTTTGATCTAAGTAGGCGTGGCGGATCATAGAAAACCAGAAGGTCGCTTAGATATTGTGGTGCGAGACCGTTTAGTGCTTTATAGGTTAATAAAAGTATTTTATAGTTAATGTGAGATTTTACTGGGAGACAATGCAGTATTGATAATATTGGTGTGATGTCGTATCTTCTAGTTCTAGTAAGGACTCGAGCAGCTGCATTCTGGACTAACTGGAGTTTATTTATATTCCTACTGGAACATCCAGACAGTAAGGCATTACAGTAATCTAATCTAGAGGTGACGAATGCATGAACCAGTATTTCTGCATCATGTAGTGACAATATGTTTCTTATCTTAGAAATATTTCTGAGATGAAAGAAGGCGATCCTAGTAATATTATCTACATGAGCATCAAATGATAGGCTGGAGTCAATAATCACTCCGAGGTCTTTAACTGCTGTACATGATGAAACAGAAAGTCCATCCAGAGTAACCATGTGATCAGAAAGATTACTTCTAGCTACACGTGGGCCTAATAAAAGTATTTCTGTTTTATCAGAATTAAGTAAAAGGAAGTTAGTTAACATCCAACGTCTAATGTCCTTTACACAATCCTCAACTTTACTAAGATTCTGTCTGTCCTCTGGCTTCGCTGAAACATACAGCTGTGTATCATCAGCATAACAGTGGAAGATAATTCCATGTTTATGAATAATTTGTCCTAGGGGTAACATATATAAAGTAAAAAGCAGTGAGCCTAAAAAAGAACCCTGTGGAACTCCAAAAGTAACCTCAGTACGCATGGAGAAATCACCATTTATATCTACGAACTGATAACGATCGGTCAGATAAGACCTGAGCCAGGAGAGGACTGTTCCCTTAATGTGTCTTAACATCCTCTAATTGAAGATTTTGTGCACTTGACCAATGGAAGATGTCTCCTTTTCTTTTTCTTTTTTCAGGATCAACTTGCACAAGATCCATCTGCTATTGATATGTTCATCACAGGTAGGCCACTCGTTTTGGGTGTATAAAGGACAATGTAGCATTTTGATTGCTTTCACCTGTCTGATAAGCTAGATTTCGATCACTTCATTAGTTGTGGTATGTGTGATGGAGCAGCATGATACTAGACAATGCTGTGGTCGTTAGTCATATTTGCGTTTGTATGTTTTCATGCTCCGTCTCCTTTTTGGACTGCAACTCTAGCGCTGTGTTAGAACATGATGCGTTTGACAGATTATATTAACCAAGTCACTGTAACCTTTCAGTTAATCGATCTTAAGTTGCCCTCTCATGTTGTCTTACTCTCCCAGGGTCCAGCTTTACTGAATGGTTTACCTCATACGTTCAGAATGTGGTGACTGGAGAATACCCCATCATCCGGGACCAGATATTCAGGTGTGTGTGTGTGTGTTTGTGTGTACGTGTGTGCGTGTGTCTGTTAGGGATGGTAAGTCGGTACAAACATTCTTAAAACGTGACGGTGCTTGTTATTCTGGAGCAGCATTGGTACTGGTTCTAATGGAGGTTGCAATTCTTCCGAACCTGAAGAGGGCAGCAAATACGCGCAAGTATTTTAGTCTGTTCACAAGTGGTGAAAAAGAACTACACGCACACGGGGGAAACTACAGAAGTTTACCTCCGCCAGACTCGTTGAGAGGAAATGTGGTATGAAATATAGAAATACTTCGCATTCGATTTGGATGACAACAAACATATAAATGATGCTCTGAAGCCGGTGTGCGACCGATGCTATCGTTCATTTCAAACAAAGCGAGGAATCACCTGGAATTTGGTGAAGCACCTGAAAGACTGTCCTATATTATGTTTGTTTGAGGCAGCTGGCATTGTGCCGTGAAACCAGCTAACGTTATGCTCCGTGTATTGTTAACGATAGCCTGTTATTTGTTAACGCCACTAACACATTGCAGTTTTATAAACTACCTCCTAACGTTCCAGCATGCATCGCCACTCAGCCCGTGTCCTGTCCGCAAAATGTAGCTACTGTTACTAATAATTATTCACATGTTCTTGTTTTTAATAAATCTTTTTGGCCTGCCACCACATCAGTGAATTTAAACTAATGCTTGCATTCAGAGTATACGGTGTGTGTGTGTGTGTGTGTGTGTGTGTGCGTGTGTGTGCGTGTGCGTGCACGCATTTAGGAGTGCACCTCCATTCATTGTCAGATGGTGTTTAATAACTAAATTATTCATTATTGTCTCTCTCGCTCTCTCTTTTGCCAGTATCAGCCAGAGGAGGATGTCCTCCAGGAGAGTTTTTGATTTAATTATTTTTATTTAATTTTTTTTTTTTAATGTTTTTTATTTATTTTGAAACACACCATGGTATTGACTTTGGTATCGAGTATCATGTACTTTCGGTGGTATCGGTACTAACTACTAGATTCTTTGGTATCGTGACATCCCAAGTGCCTGTGCGTGTGTATGCATTTATTATCTGTGCACTGGGCTGTCTGGTAGATTTCATCTGCTGTCCCTGGACAGGTGACATTAAGAGTCATTATGTTCACAAAAATATGAATAACATAGATGGTAAAGACACAATTAAGCAGAAAATCAACACATGATAACACTATATTTCCAGAATTACTGCCATTCTTTCATAAACATGAAAAAAAAATGAGTGTTTGAAAAGAGCATTCAGGGACAAATGTATAGATTTACATACTTTTATAATTGTTTTTTATAAGTTTTATAAAACATAATTTTAGATAGTGCATTTTTTTCCCGTAAACAATATTGGTTTCAAAATTATCGAGTTAATATTTTGTGATGCCTGCCCTGGAGAGAATAACAACACTGAGTCTTTCCTGTAATGCCTAAAAGGTTTGGAGACACCTATAGAGGAGTCTTGGTCCACTTACCTAAGCAGAACATTGTAATCTCTTTATATTCTTAGGGTGTTCTCACACATTAGGGTGTTCTGCCCAAGTTCTTCCTCCACACTCCCCAGCTGGCCTGACTTGACATTCATTGCCTGAGCATGCTTACATCATTACGATGCTACTTTTTATTTTGAAGAAAACAGAAAGAAAAGCACTCTTGCACAGCGCAATGGGGTCATTTGGGGTGCAGTGACACATGGCTTTCTAACATAGCATTGCATAATAGGTTTACCACTTTTGCAGCGCAGCAGTTTTCAGCGTCAGTGACACCCACTGCAATATACGGTGGTGGATCAGGTGCTTTTCCTTTTCCAAACATGCTGACAATGTGCATGACCAAAACGTTTCATGTTTGTCTCATGTCTTCTTCTTCTCTCTCTCTTTGGGCTTCTTTCTCACACCACTTTCCCACAGCTTGTTGTTTGGGAATGGCGTTCAGCAGGTGTTGTGATTGATTTTGAAACTAGACAAACACAAGAACCAACTAAACAGCCCAAATATAAAACGTTGACATTTGTTCTTTATTTCTGACATGTGAAACTTCTTTTGTTTAGGCTCTTTTTTTTTGTTTTTTAATTGTGCTTAATGGCAAAATCCTCCTTAATGACTTATAATTAACGTGTCATTTTCAGACATGTTCAAAAATTTCTATGGAATTCAATTGTTGATCTTTTTTTTGTTTGTTTAAACCATTCTTTGACATGCTGTTTATTTTCTCTTTGGTTAACGGTTTCCTACATTAGCCAACTACCTGTTTATGGTGGTCCCTGTAAAATTAATCTTGCTACATATCTACCTGAAGAGAACAATGCAGCAGTGCTTTAGTTCTTCAGTCTGTCCAGCTCTCTCACCTCTTAATCTGTAAAACCTTCATGCTAATACACGGATCTCTAACTAGCCGAGCCGAGTCTCTGACGTAACTCGGTGCAGCTGTCATATCGCTGCACTGCTGTCTGTAACTTTGAGACTAACATCCACTAGTTATATATTGTTGTAGAACCCTGGAGTATGTGGGCAGGTAGGAGGACTTGAGAGGCAAGCCCATTTTTGATGGCGCTTCATAGCGCCTTTTATTCTTCATCAGTGCTTTTCAGCATGTTTTTTTATAACTCAACAGAAAACAAAATGCTGCCTCAGTATCTCCCAGCTTCAAGTTCAAACTCATGCTCTGTGCATGTTGTATGTAAACTGCGCCAGCTCTGTCTCTCGTTACGGCAGCTACTGTCCGCACTATAAACACACACAAGTAGACTGGCGATAATCAGACACAGGTGAGGATCATCACATGTTACCTGCCGGTTCAACCCACTTCCTCTCTGTGTGCAGCTGACTCTCAATTCTGACCCACTGCTTCACCCCTGCTGCCCCATTTGTCACCAGAATCATTAATTCCATCACAAATATGTTAATATAAACATATTAGTTCAGGCTGGAGTTTTCCTTAAATGACAATTCTAACTTTTGTGTTTTTATAAAAATGACCTTGACAAAAAATCAACTGTCTCTGCAATGTTGACAGTTTTTGTCCACACCCCCCTCCCCCCACGATAACAGATGACAAAGCGATTTTACAGGTGTGCAGCCTTACATTTATACCCCATGGAAACGGAATCAATTTTGCTCATTTTTGTGTGTCATTTTAAGTGTGCCAATAATTCTGGAGGCAACGTTCATGAAAGTTCGTAGTTGTACAAAGATTATGGCATCATTTGCATCATTTCAGTTTTAATTTGAAGAATGAGTTTTGCAATGAACAAGATGGATTGATATGTTGATTTGTATTGTAGGTCAGTTCGTGTTTAAATAAACCATCTCTGATTGGCTGAAGCTGTAAACAGGGCGCTGCGTGATGAACAAAAGATGTTGCAAAAGTAACACTAATGAGTATTGAAATAAAAATGGAAATAACAACGAAAACATTTTTATTTGTTGGATGCTTGTTTAGGTACGTCCATGATAAGAAGTGTGTGGCCACCACTGATAACATAACCGTCTCAGTCTCCACCTCTTTCCTACCTGAGCTCAGCTCTGTCCACCCGCCACACTTCTTCTTCACATACAGAATCAGGTAAAACACAGAACACTCCTCACCTGCTAATTATATTTCTGAATATATATATACACACAAATATACTACAAGCGCTCCGTTGGCGGCTGTGGCACAGGTGGTAGAGCGGGTTGTCCATTAATCGTAGGGTTGGCGGTTTGATTCCCAGCCCGGGTGACTCCACATGCCGAAGTGTCCTTGAGCAAGACACTGAACCCCAAGTTGCTCCAGATGGCAAGTTAGCGCCTTGCATGGCAGCTCTGCTAAAATTGGTGTGTGTGTGTGTGAATGGGTGAATGAGACACAGTGTAAAGCGCTTTGGATAAAAGTGCTATATAAGTGCACATTTACCATTTACCATTGGCACCCTTGGTAAATATGAGCAAAAAGGCTTTGAAAAATTATTCTTCATTGTTAAAATAATTCACAAAAATACTCTGCTCTCATGGATATCAAACAATTGCAAACAAAACAAAGATGTTAAGAAATCTTTGTTTCATGCTAAGTGACAATAACTTTTCTGAGTTGTGATTCATACATTTTGAAATCAGTGGTCTCTAGGTTTACATGCTATGTTCTGGACTTTCTGGACTTCCGCCAGAAGTTTAAACACCTAAAACCTTCCCATTCTTACCACACACACACACACACACACACACGAACATGCATACAGCCACAAATGCTTTGGCAGTATACTTAAGGTCCTGTTGGAAGGTCTCACGTCTTGTGCGGACTGGAGCAGGTTTCTGGATACACTTGGCCTCTTATCACTGACTTTCCCAGTTCTTTCAATTTTTGATTTGAATAGTGCTCTGTGGGATATTTAACGCTTAAAAAAAGAATTTATTTTAATAACTAAACACTGACTGATGCTTCCAGACCTTGGTCCTGACTTGTTTTGATAGCTATTGGTCTTCACAATGTTGTCTGTTTAGGCATGTTCTCTAACAAACTGTTTCAGGAACAAACTCTTTCAAAAACAAGGAAGAATCAAAGGTCTGCTATTACAACTATTCTTAATTAAAAAAAAAAAGCAAAACGAAGGTTTAATTAGTATTTGTTTTGAATAACAAATCGGTATTTGGACTGTAAAGATATTTTGAAAAGGAATATTTGACCATGTTCACGATCCTCTACTTGGATGGGTGTCAATATATTTTATTGCGAACCTAAATTTGGTGTATGAGGTAATAATAAACCAGTTCCGTGAACCTACCCTTTATAGTTAACAGCAAACAGGTTTCTAAATCATTTTCAGTCCCGTGTGTCCACACTAGCTTTTTTTAAATTTTAAGGGAATTACAGAATGATGGATGCTTTTGATGGAGTCTTATAAAATCAAGTTGATCTGGTTAATGTCTCGTGAGGGTATGAGGGAGTGTGAGAGCGATGACACCAAATTTAACACACCTGCTCCCCATTCACACCTGAGGATTTGTAACACTAACAAGTCACATGACACCGTGGAGGGAAAATGACTAATTGGGCCCAATTTGGACATTTTCACTTAGGGGTGTACTTACTTTTGTTGCCAGTGGTTTAGACATTAATGTCTGTGTGTTGAGTTATTTTGAGGGGACAGTAAATGTACACTGTTACACAAGCTGTACACTCACTACTTTACATTGTAGCAAAGTGTCACTTCTTCAGTGTTGTCACATGAAAAGATATCATCACATATTTACAGAAATGTGAGGGGTGTACTTACTTTTGTGAGATACTGTGTATATAAAATGTACATACAAATATATATCCCAGTAATGTCCTATATGTGAGTGGCCAATGTGGTGTGAAAATGTCCAAAAGTTACACAATATCGAGACAAGCCATTTGAGCGAGTAATGTCACACAAGTTTGAGACTCCTCCAATATTACTGAAAGCAAGACATTATAAAAGCACAGGCAACATTCAGGAATGTGGTACATTCACAACTGCTGCCACGTCGCTGATTGGATAATTGCATAAATGAGCAGGTGTACAGGTGTTAGTGCTTCTGCCTTAATTGTGAAGAATTGCTGACCCTTCTGTCACTTTTCCTTGTATACATTCTAGTCCTGAAAAAGCAGTGCATACAATAGTAATAATAATCAAATTTGAACCCTGCATTGCAGCACATACCTTATCCAGGGCTCGAAATGAACTTTTTTACTTGGTAGCATTGGTGTTCCCTACTTTAAAAAGTTAGGAGCACCAGAAAAAAATTTTGGAGCACCACAGCTACAATTTATATACACACACGTGTATCAGGGCCAGTCAATCAATTAGGTGTAGTTAGGCAGCCACCTAAGGCGTGATCATATTTGGGTGTGTGTGTGTATATATATATATATATATATATATATATATATATATATATATATACTATATACTGTCTGATTAACAGTACAGAGCCACATTTAACCGTTCCTCATGTCTTTTATTACCTCAGAAAAGCTTCTTTGGTCAAATTGGTTGGTTGGCGCCCCCTAGTGCCGATGTAAATAAGCGGCAATTTGTGCAAGGCTGTGCAATAGGACACTCGTAACCGGTGTTTTTTTGTTGTTGTTGTTGTTTTAAAAATTTTACAGGGTCATAATGCGTAACTCCAGGGAAATGCAATTGCAAATGGACTTTGCGGTTCCATTTGAAATTTGGCATACACTACGTTTGTGTAAATGAAAAGACATTTTAGGGACGTCTCAGCATTTATTAATCAAGGAAAAATGAGGAAAATCTATGCTTGACGTGTGGCTTTTCACAATTCCTTATGATGATAAATCATTTTCTAAGTCTAACTATCGAGATTGTAAGTAACTTGAGACAGACCTTTTTCGTGCACATAGATCATAAATCATTGAAATCGTTTGAGAAATGTAAACGTTATTGTGCTGTTTATCCAGAAAAATCGTAGCTCCCCGTTTATAGGTCGTAGCTCCCTCTTTGTTTATAGGGCAGTCTTTCCTGGATCAATATGGCGGACATATTGATTTATCACAGCAATGGGTCAATGTAGCGTCTATATATGTCTATATAAGCCCAACTGGCTTGACTGTAGCCTCAAATATCATTGACTAACTAATTTTCCTGTAAATCAATTCCTGATTGGTTGCCTGTCACTGTATCAGCTCACAGCAGACACATACTCTGTAGTAATTAGTGAATATTTTGTAGGGAAATGAAAACAGGCCACACCCCAGCAATTATTTGCACTCGCACAAATGCTCCCAAATATATTTTAAGGTCGCGCATATATTTCGGGAATATATGCAAACAAAATGGTCGCAATTTCGAGCCTTGTTATCAGATCAATATTCAGCTTCTGCACAGAATGCCAACATTGCAGAGAGATCGCTTTGCACACTTGCCTTGTGACACTTCTGACTCTCCCAGTGACTCATTTAGCACCATGGCACTGTTGTGATACGTACTATGTTGTGATATATAATACGCTGTGTGCGTGTACCGGAAGTAATGCCATTTTGAATACGTTAAGTCCATAGTAAAAGATGTTCCAACCAATCTGTGAGGCTGTTATTTCATGGCGGCAGCGGTGAATATCTTAACATCATCCGCGTGAGTGTTCATGACTATTCATGACTTTAATCTGTGTAAAAGACTGTGTGAAATGCCTAAGCGGGAGACCACTCTGTGACACTCTCTCTTGTACACCTGTGGGGATGAAGGATGGAGGATGAAGAAATCACAAATGCAGAAAAACAAGCTAAGAAAATATGTAGAGGCATTGGAGATGAAGGATTCAAACAACTCAATGCAAGTGATGAAGATAAGTCAGATAAGCCTGATACCTTGTGGAATTTCTTTGAAGGGCAACTAAAGCTAAATGTGAACTTCAGAATCCACAGGGTCCATCTCATGCAATATAGACAAAAACCAAATGAGAGAATAGACGACTTTGCGACTAGAGCCAGAACTTTACCACTGAAATGCCAATTCACTGAATGTCTAGTTCTACTTATCATTGCCAGTACTCATTTTGATGCAATAAGAAACGACCTATACAGCAAGCCTAAATGTCACCCCATTGCCGACGTACTAGCAGAGGGGTGAAAGTACAGAGCCTTAGCAGCTGGTAACAAACAGATACTTGGCATTTCACACACTGAAAAGGTCCATGTTGTAACATGAGGACGAACGTCAAAACTGTGACACGAACCACAAGCAAGGCAGTGCCCAACAGAGGCCACTCGGCAACGTTCTATAAATAGACAGAGACAGCGATCCAACGAGTGCAGAAGAAGTAAGTCACGAACATGCAACAGATACCAAAACAACACTAGCCCAAGGAAAGACCACAAAGGCAAAGATGAGCCCAGCATTAATGTTGTAGACAGCACTAAGGATGACGAGGAGTATACTTACCAAAAATACTTTTACTCCATCACCATCAGTGCAAAATCCATGCATAGTATCCATGTGAAACCACCCAGAGATGAGGCATGTACTACTCTGAATGTTAAACCACCTCTCCTGCAAGGACATGGATAGACGCTTCGACTGAAAATAGATGTTTGGGAATCTGGAAACACACTCCCACTAATTACATTCAAACAGATGTATGGTGCATCACCACAAAAAATGAGTACTCGACAACACATAAAATGTCTTAAAGAATTAATTGAGAAAAAACCCAGACCAATTTGATAGAACTGGCAGTTTCAATGGCACAGCAAATCTCATCCTAAAGGAAGGTGCAAAGCCATTCATCGACCCACCACGTACATGTAGTATCCACATGAAGGACAAACTCCAACATGAGTTAGATAAACTTGTGGATCAAAGAGTCCTACGAAAAGTAGAGAGCGCCGATTGGTGGCCCTGTCTGCCCAACTCGCCAAAGAGAGCTCAAATTTGCAACTGTCTAAAACCAAAATTTAGTGTGCAGCAAATTAAATGCAAAAGCCAGATTTTGCTCGATACGTCTTGACGAGGAGTCACAAATCCTAACTGCGATTCTCACTCCTTTTGGCAGATACTGCTGGAGATGCTCACCATTTGGTCTCAGTGTGTCCAGGACCGTTTCCAAGCCAAAATGGACCAAATTCTTGAAGGTCTTCATGGTGTAATCAGTATAGCAGATGATGTTGCAGTATGTGGAGTTGACAAGGAGGACCACGACAGGACTCTGATAAGCCTAATGGAAAGAGCTGTAAAAACAGGTTTGGTGACAAATGTATCATCAAGCAGCAGAGTATATCCTTCTTTGGAAGCCTGTACACAGACAAAGGCATCAAACCAGACCTGGCCAAAGTCCATGACATACCAAAAATGTCAACACCACAGAGCAAGGACGACCTTCATTGAATCATGGGCATGTTAAACTGCCTGTCCCCTTATATACCAAAGTTTGGAGATAAAGCTCACAATCTGAGGGACTTGCTGAAAAGTGATTTGGGACACTGATTATCAGAAATGACCTAAAGACAACAGTGACTGTTGACGCTTGCTTGAAGTTCTACAATCCAGCTGTCACCGTCACACTGAAGGTAGATGCATCACAGAGAGGCATTGGCGTACCACTGGTGCAAGACAACAGGCCCATTGCTTTCGGTTCAAAGACTCTAACTGACTGTCAGTCAAGATATAGCAACATTGAAAGAGAAATGTTTGCTGTTGTGTACGGTATGCAGTGATATCACACATACTTGTACAACAGATCATTCATTGTCGTAACTGACCGCAAACCTCTCATCACCACATGTACAAAACCTCTGCATGCTGCTCCCCCCAGGCTACAACGCATGCTGATCAAAACACATGGGATATAACTACAGCATCGTGTATCGCACTGGAAGTCAGATGATTCTAGCAGACACACTCAGTCGCCTGCCGAACCCTGAAAACAACGAAGACATTGAACTTGATGAACACATGGATGGGCTGGATACAGAGTTTGAAGACCCTGACCATCATGTTGTTGCAATCATAAACCTCTCCCAAAACAAACAGGAGATTCTCAGAACGGAGACGGCAAAAGACCCCAAGATCAGTGCATTAAAAGAAGATATCCATCAAGACCTGCCAAAAGACGTATGCAGCTATTGGTCTTTCTGAGATGAACTTGCCATAGAAGCAGGAGTTGCAATTAAGGGTAGAAGTGCTTATCCCAGAATCCATGATCGACGGCATTTTGACTCAGCTCCACGCAGCCCACCAAGGTATCGTAAAAACACACAGGTTAGCTTGAGAAGGTGTTTATTGGGCAAAGATAAACACAGACATTGAAGAAATGTGCAGATCTTACAATACCTGTGCAGAACATCTAGACGCACACCCAAAAGAACCTCTCATTCCACACAAAACACGCACAAAGCCATGGCAGTGCCTGGCGTCGGATCTGTTCGAGATTCATGGACATCAGTACCTGCTTACTGTGGACAGGTATTCCCATAATGACCCACTGGTTGATGAAATGTCCATACCAGCCAGCAGCTACGCAGTTGCACAAAATATGCAAATATTTTGTACGTGTCTATTTGGTCAACCAGATGAAATAATGACAGATAACCTGACCACATTACACTGGACAGCCTTTCAGGAAATTCATAGCTGACTGAGGAATTATATTATATTATAGGCTGTCCGGTATTACTTCAGGCACTAACAAGAGTACCTATCAGCTCCTGGGTGGTATTCAGACTCACAGTGAGAATTTAATACCAAAATATTGTGGCCAATATTAAAATGCATAAATTTGGCACCATTAGTTAATTAATAGTACCAGGCCGTTAACAGAATAATGGTAGAGGAAATGGCATCTTAATCGGAGAGCTTACTTTTTTCAAGTTCTGAATATTTTGTGGAAAATGTGAATTTACATTCATCTGTAACTGTGGCAATTGTTTTCTTTCAGACCAAGCGCACATCATCTTTCCAGGAGAGTGTATCAAATGATCAAAAACATTATTTATGCTTATTTATGATTTATTTGATTATTTATATGCATTTATACATAACATATACACTGTACAGATGATTCTAGATTTGGTATTAGAAACTGTACCTTGCTATCCTGTAGAAAAGCACTATTAGATTAGAATACACAGGATGTAAACTCCATAAATGCTGCAGACTACATACCCTGTGTGTTCAGTTTAATAAACCCTAGAGTAGTTTAAATTTATCGTTAAATTACAGCGCCCACTTCTGCACATATGTTCCGGCAGTTGTTGTAATAATAAAGTTTTCCTATTATTTACAGCCCTTAATCATTTTTTATTTATTTATAAGGATTGAGATGGCGAAGACAGCACTGCCAGAGAGTGCATGCCAGTTGGATAGTCGCTACTGGAAAATCACCAATGCGAATGGGAATGTGGAGGAGGTCCGAGGTCCTGGTGTTGTGGGTGAGACAATAGATGCATAGTACAGTCCCCTCAGAAACTATTGGAACCCCAAGGCCAATTCATTTGTTTGTTCTACATACCAAAGATATTTTGGTTTGAGATAAAAAGGTGGATATGAGACGAGAGTTTAGGATTTCAGCTTTTATTTCCTGATTTTTGCAACCGCGATTCAAAAAAGTTGGGACAGTAAGGAAAATGCAAAAAAAAAAAAAAAACCAAACAAAAGAGTAGAGATGCGATACTGATAACCGATTATTCAGTGATATCGGCCGATACCGATAATCAATACTGATAGTTCTGCCTTTTATGCCTTCTTGTAAATGAATAATAATTAATTCCACAATTCTGAAAAAAATGCAAATAAAAACTTTATTCTCTCCATTTCAACAAGTTGTTTCACAGTAACTGGTGTCATAAACAGAAAACCCGTTACTCTAACATTAACACGTGAACTCAATTCTGAAGATTAAAGTAAGATTTCTTAACTTATTGAATGTTATTAATTCTTATTAACAGAATTAATTGACTGAATTCACATTCACTGTCCACAAACACAAGCATTTCTTTAACATCAAACTGGTAATATATAATAACTTTTGTATATATTAACATTAACTGGATATGAACTACACTACATTTTCTGTGAAATATATACTACTTTTTTGTCAACTCAGCTTCATCTTTTCATCTTTTTGTCAACTCAGCTTCATCTTTCATCAGTGTACTGGCGCTTTAATTCAACGCGAGCAATTCCATTTTTGACTCGACACCCAAACTCCCGCTTCACTGCTACATCATCCGGTGTAAAATGTTAGCAGTGCAGAGATTTTTGTCATCATTGCAGTGCAGTTTTGTCATCATTCAACACAAGAGACATCATCTTAACACACAGAGTGGTCCAAAATTCCAGTTGAGAGGTGTAGGAAGCTTGTTGATGGTTATAGGAAGAGATTGGTTTCAGTTATTTTCTCCAAAGGGTGTGCAACCAGATATTAAGTTGAGGGTGCCAACAATTTTGTCCGACCTAATTTTTGAGTTTTGTGTAAAATGATGTCAAATTTGCCTTTTTTCTTCTGCTTTTTTGTGCTGTTCCAATGCACTTAAAGGTAATAAACGTGTGTATACCAAAACATTTGTCATTGCAACACTTTTCTGGGAGAAATGGTGCGTTTTCTTGAAAAGTTCCAGGGGTGCCAATAATTTCGTCCATGACTGTATGTTTTTAGATCATGCACAGATCCTTTCTTTCTGCACACTTTGGCCTTTCCATCATTTTGGTAGAGGTGTGTGGCTCATCTCTGTATGTATTTGTGAGTTCTATGCTGGTTTTCCGGTTCTTAATTCTTCTGAGTTGTTTGCTGCTCTTGCCTCTAATTCAGCTTCTAATTCTTCTGTTACGCTTCAGGTTTCTTCACCCCCCTTGTTGGTGATGTCACGGGCTGTTCTGTTTGGGTTTTTCATCACAGCTCTCACAATGTTTCTGTCATCAGCTCTTTTCCTCGGCCGGCCCATTCTGTGTCTTCAAAGGTTTCTTCCTTTTTCAGGACATTCCAAATTTCAGGACCGTCTCAAGTTCAGAATGACTTGCTTTTCTCCCATAGACAGCTTTCTGATCTTATGTTGGTTTATCCTTTTTTAACAACAAATGCAGCCGTCACAGGTGAAACTGAAGGCTACAACCAATCAAATCAATTTAACAGGATCTAACAGGACTCACCTGGCTTTAAGAAACCCCTGTCAGTCACATGTTCCGATATTTTTATTGCACCTATTATGGTTTTTCAAAATAGGACCTTTCATGTAGTGTGTTATAATAGCTGGTTGAGAAACGGAGTTATTGACTCCCAAAAGAAGGAACCGATTCTGAACAGCTGAAACGAGTCGTCAGTAACTCCAGACTCACCTCCTGTACTAACATAGGTTGTACTGTACTACATAGGTTTGTAGAAGAAAAAAAAAAGCCCCACCTCTGGTCTTCATCGGCTGCTCGCTGACAGACGTAGCTGAAACTGAATCCTTTAGAACGACTCATTTAACGAGTCGTTTGTGACACTGGGGAAAATAATGCTTCGGTTTAAATTTCGAGCACATGAAAGTGTTTTTTGACCTTGGATGCATGTTAATCTATTGTATGAGTCTTGTTCGAAACCATAATAAGTGCACTTTAACACATCTGTGTATACATACCAGGAAAACAAAGCTGTAACTTAAACTCTCTTCTCCTATTCATCTTTTTATCTCAAAGCCAAATGTCTTCAGCCTACATCAAAAAAGAAATGAATTCGGAGGGGACTGTATAGTGTAAGTTTACATGTATTTAAAGACACCTGAAACAAAGCTTCAGAATCAGTTCAGCTCAAATGTAGGTGTCCATGCACGTGTGTGTATAGGGGAGTTCCCCGTGATGACCCCCGGTAAAGTGCATGAGTATGCCAGCTGCACAACATTCTCCACCACCTCTGAATACATGGAGGGCCACTACACCTTCCATAGGCTCAAAAACAAAGGGGAGGTCTTCGACGTCTCCATCCCAAGATTCCACATGGTGTGCCCGCCCTTCCGTGAGTCCATGGCGCGCTCGGTATGTCTGTTTTATTTTTTTAACTACCAACTTTATTTAATCCTAACAATAAGAGTTGTGATAATATGTGGTGAGGTGTGTGAAAGATCGTGTCTCTTGTATTCTGTCACATTTTGTTTTTATGTAAATTTGATGCTTTAATTGTTTAAAAATGTCTATTAATTGGTGTTTTAATAGTATTTTAATACTTTTTTTTTTTTAACTGTATTTTTTCTCGAGTGCTCCTATATCAGCTTACTTTAATGGCTTTGTGTTACTTTACTTGATGCAGATGAGCTATTAGCTCAAGTTTAAATCAAGTTTAAATCAGCCGGACTTGGCTAACTAGTTTACAGTCCGTCTTTCTTTCTAATTTAAGAATAGCAATATGGGTACATCAGATTTGACTTTTAAAATTGGAGAAAAGTAACGAAATACACCCTCATGGCGATCAACCGCTGCCACTAGAAAACCCTTAATACCTCTAACTGTAAGTCTGCCTTCCTTTTTAATAATGAATAGGGTAAAGTATAAAATTATGCCTTCATGAATAAATACACAAAAAAGGCATCACAATAATTTCAGCATCGCTGTTAAAATAACATCATATGCATATGATATAGAAGCATAGGCTCTCAGTTTATAACGCATCTTAATATTGAACCCTATCTTACAATCTCTTGTAACTCATTCTAGAAATAAAAATGGCCTGCTACAGCTGCACTGTAGAGGACTTACATCTGCCTCTCTGTGTTCTCACCCCCACTCACTCCCCCCCTTATCTTTCACTACAGAGCTCTGTGAGAGAGCTGCCCATTGCTGTCTTCAACAATGATAATGACTCAGACACAGATAACTATGAGGATGAGCATGGTATGAACATGGCCAATCCTGGAGGGCGCTGTCCTCGTCACATCTGACACACACATATTCTCTCTCAAGCACACGCACGCTCACACTCACACACACACACACACATGCATGCATCAGTCCAAGGGCAACGGAGAGCAATGCTTAGACAATTGTGTACTATACAAAGGCTTTGTGTCTGTCCTGCCGTGAACCTAACTCCCCTCTTGACACACACACACACACAAACACACACAGTACGTTAGTGTTTTTATATGCCTCCAGTACTAGTATCATCCAAGAACTTTACACCGAAAATACAGAGCCTGCTTTTCATAAATGCTCAGTCCAGGGATCTCACCGTATAATATTCTGTCAGAGGTGTTGTTTAGAGTCATTCAATCGAAACTGACCAGTGACTGCACACCTGACCGTCCTAACCAGACACATCTCCACACCACCACCAAAATTTCTGTATTTGATTCTCTTTGGCTAGTTCAGCTGGACATGCTGACCCTTGGACCAGTAAGTGTGTGGAAGGAACTGTGGAACTGTCTAAACTCTGACTCATTTACTTTTCAAGGACGTTTGCTAAATTAGAGCCAGCCAAAACTCTCACACACACACACACACACACACACACACACATGTACTGTTAAACTGGACTAGAATTTTTGTATATAGGACTTTTCTGTATTTGCATTTAGCCTTGAGTATTTACACATTGGGAACGAGACTTTTTTCTCTCATTTCCCCACACACACACACACACACACACACCATTTGGTGAACCATCTCTAAGGGAAGACAGCATTAGTTATTTCACCTAAAGCATTATAAGATTCTGATTATTGCTAGTAATAAAATTTATTCTACTTTTTGTTGTAAAATGATGGAGTGCAATAGGGTTCAGTACACTCTTATTTGTAAATGTGTGCTTTTTTATGTTTGAGTAAAATAAAGAGAAAACTATGAACATGATTACTTTTTGTCAATGTTCATTTAAAAACCTATTTAACGTTTTATTTTATGGGGATATTTTTAGAAGGCTGGCCAGAGTGCACTACCCTGGAAGTTTCAAAGGATGTTTGTTCTCAAAACAGATTCAGGGCTCTGAAAATCTGCCCATTTTTTTTTTCTTTTTCTGCCTGTTGGTGCCAGTGTGTATGCTGTAACGATAGTGAGATGAAAAGTGCTTTGTTAAAGGCTCGTCTGATCTTGCTTTGTGCTGTCGTTGTTTTTCAGCCTAACGCTCCTCCCACTGTCACTTTTTCGTAAGACGTACCAGCCAATCGTTCCTCTGACTGCAGCGAAACAGGTGTAATTTGAAATCTGTTTCTGCTGGTAGCTGGTGTTGATGTTGTACTAGCACGATTTCCTACATTAGTGGAGCAGGAGGGTAATGTAGCACATAGTGAACAGGCTAGATAAGGAAAAAATGCCCAAAATGGTTCACTATTTAATGAATATAGTGGTGTTCCTGTTTTATTGATACACATTTGTGTTTAACTCACAATTTAAAAGCGGCTTCAAACGGTTATACACTTATTGGCCGTTGTAATAGGAACACCTGTACACTTGCGCATTCCTCCATACATCCATCTTCTACCGCTTCCTCCTTTTCAGGGTCGTGAGGGGAACCTGGTGCCTATCCCAGGGAGCCTTGCACATTCATGCAATTATTCAATCAGCCAATCACATGGCAGCAGCAAAACATTGTATAAAAGCCTGCATGTACTATTATCAAGATCTTCAGACCTCAGAATGGAGAACGTGATCTCAGTGAATTTATCCAGGGCATGGTTGTCATCCTCACTAATAAAAAAAAAAAAAGCATAGAAAATTGTTTTCTTTGCATTTTTTATTTCCTTGGGGCAATTAACAACTACAGTCAATGGTGGTGGTTGTTTTTTTGGGGTTTTTTTTTTTTAACAGACCCCACAGGTTTAGTATAGGCCTAGTCTTGAGAAACTGCTGATCTCTTGGGATTTTCACACCACACACACACACTCTAAATTTAGTCTCTAGAGTTTACACATTAAAGTGTGGAAAACAAAAAAAACAATTACGTGAGTGTCACCTATGTAGGCAGAACTGCCTTGTTAACCGTAAAGGTGTGAGGAGAATACCAGTCAGCAGCAATTCTGCTGGGCGTAAACTAAAGTTCCTGACCTGATTCTGCTGCTGATTGTATGATTACCTCACGCATTGCAACATGACTCTGAGATTAGTCACTTCCTGCCAATAAAAGGTTTTAGCCCTCCAACTATTGCTATCAGGAAATTTAGAACAATATCTGACATGGGCTTTAACCCTCATTGTTACATTTCGTAGTAACTCGTAAATCATTATTTTTACATCTTACTAAGTGGGCTGGAACCAGGGAGGGTCAGGTCTTTTACCATTACATACACATCAGTGGGACACAAATGGTGCGCCAATCATGGAATCACACAAACCGTAAAACCCAATAGGTTATGTGCATTCATCCCATTTAATGATGAAGAAAATACAATATTTAGTAAACATCAGATCATGTCCCATCATTTATAAAAGCCTGTTGAATTGTGTCATTCTCATAGTTGTGTAACCGCTTACTCCAGGTCATGGGTGCCAACAACTCCAGGTCATGGGTGCCAAAAAGTGTGGTCTTAAATATGATATGGCCAAAAAAAAAAAAAAAAAAAAAGAAGAAGAAGAAGCTATAAATTGATGGTGTGATGTATGTAATTATACTGAAAAGTGTCATCTTTATTTTTAAAAGTGAAAAGTACAAGCTCATGAGCTCTCCATAAATTGAGAATTGATCAAGATATCAAAAAATACTTCTGGAACTTGTACGCGTTACAACTTTGGAATCACACAATATATTTAACAATAGTTTAAGACTTTAAACGCAGTAAAGTAGTACTTGATTTGCATCCAGCTGGTATTAGCCTATTAGTTGGTCTCTGCGTTGACATCAGGTGTTGCCAGGTTTGCTGTTAATCTGCGGGAGTTTGCCGTCAATCTCCTGGTTGATCTTTCCTCTGACAGTATATGTAGTAATAAAACACTAATTCATTCAAAATAAATAAATAAATAAACAATTAAATGGTTTAAAGTCATTCCGTACTTTAATGGTGTATCAGACACATTGTTGTACGATGAACGGACTGGAGGACTGCGTGGGATGGACTGACCTGGCAACCCTGTAAGGCGTGGCCCGATGATCTGGTGATCATCAGACACAGAGCTCTCGGATCCGAGAGCACGCATTGAGTGATTAGGTTCTCGAGGAGCGTCTGATTAAAGGGGTAAGTTAATAACGCTTCATGATTTCTGTCAGGATTTTAAATGACGTCTAACTATTTCGCGTCTCTCTGTTTGAGTTAGTGGATTGCTAACTGCGGCAGGATAGTGATATGAGGCCTTGCTGGCGGATAATTGGGGGATTTTCGGCATTAAAGCTCTTTCTCTGCAGTTTATCCAACCACAACACCTCACACCACAACACCACACCACACAACACCACACAACACCACACAACACCACACAACACCTCACAACACAACACCTCACACCACACCACAACACACACCACACAACACCACAACACCTCACAACACAACACCACACAACACAACACCACACCACACAACACAACACCTCACAACACGACACCTCATAACACCTCATAACACAACACCACACAACACAACACCACACAACACAACACCTCACAACACGACACCTCATAACACTACACCTCATAACACGACACCTCATAACGACAACACACCACAACACCTCACACCACAACACCTCACAACACCTCATAACACGACACCTCATAACACGACACCTCATAACACGACCACTCAAGACACGCACACCTCACGACACGACACCTCATAACACAACACCTCACAACACAACACCTCACAACACAACACCTCACAACACAACACCACACAACACCTCACCACAACACAACACCTCACGACACGACACCTCATAACACGACACCTCACATCACAACACCTCACGACACGACACAACACCTCATAACACAACACCTCATAACACAACACCTCATAACACAACACCTCATAACACAACACCTCACGACACGACACCTCATATAACACAAACACACCATAACACAACACCCACAACACCTCACGACAGCCACCTCATAACACGACACCTCACAACACAACACCACACGACACGACACAACACCACACAACACAACACCCACAACACAACACCTCACAACACCTCACGACACGACACCTCATAACACAACACCTCACAACACAACACCACAACACCACACGACACGACACAACACCTCATAACACGACACCTCACAGCACCTCGGCTCCAGTGGACAGAAACGCCGAAGCACTTCCTCTAAAGAGTTCGTCTTTAACTTCGACCCAGCGGTGACTCAGATCATCCGTGTAGTAAACATACCAACCTTTGCACTTTATTTCCAGTACGCAATATAGACACAGTCAACCGGCCACTTTATTAGGAACTATAAAGTATTGGATCATTCCGGTAGTTCTCATGTGTCGTGTAGTTGATTTTCGGAGCTTTACTGACATTGCCTCGTGGTTGTTAATGACAGACAGACAGGTTGGTGTGACTGATCCAGAAACATCTGATCTGAACGCACTCTGTAGTTGGTGACGGTACCATAACCACATTAGACATTCAGGGGGACACGTCGGGTTCTAGTGGAGGACATGGCCAAATGGCATATCCCACTAAAGTCGGAAGTTCGATATTCGCAGAAACGCGGAAATTAAAGGACCGTCTCTAAAGTTACATAAGACATTGTTTACGATTCTAACTTCAGTAGCGTTTGAAGGGAATGACTTACTGTATCGTGTTCATCTGGGTGTGACGCACACCGGTTCGATTTCTGATATTTATTCAATTAAGCTATTAAATCATGTGTAAATTAGATCGGAATTGTTATTCAAATAAGCTATTAAATCATATGTAAATTAGATCGGAATTTCACGACAGCAAAGCTTTAAATAATGGCATATTTTTGTGTATGGGCCCCATTCTGCAGTGAAATTCATGTCTAATGTTCATATGATTTAATAGATTATTTAAAAAAAAATAAATCCAAACTCTGAGTGCGTCATACCTGACCCCGTATGACCCCTAGGTGGCAGTGTGACTGTCCATCATTCCCTTCAAATGCTATTGAGCTTTAAATGAAGGTATATATGAAGGTGTAGGAGCCCATGCAGTAATAAAATACATGGCAACGTTTATGTATGATTTAATAGTTTATTCGATTAAATATCAGAAATCTAAAAGGTGCGCGTCATACCTGACCCCTAGATGAACATTTTCCGGTTGATACAGTGGCTAATATGACTGTAAGTCATCCCCTTCAAATGTTATTGAAGTTAGAAACGTGTATAACAACGTCTTATGTAATGTTCGAGACGGTCCTTTAATTTCCACATATCTGCAAATATCGGACATCCAACCCACTGTATTCCAGTTATGCCGTTGTTTGTTGATGAATTTAGACGGCATTATGCCGTAAAGTGCATCTGAGCGCGCGTCACCTGAGCATGCTGCTTTTTGATTTTATTTATTTTATGTTTTTAGATATTGAACAATTTCAATTTGTCCCCAATGTCTGCTGGTTGACCTTGTTCTTCAGAACCCGACGCTCACTATCCCTCTGCCAGTAAAGCCAGAATCGGACCCTTCTTTTCCTCACTCAAAACTTTACTTTTCAATTCTTTTGGCACGGTCAATAGTTAATTTTTTTTATTCCAGTTGCTTTTGAGGTACTACTAGCCTAGCACTGTCCTTGTCATCCACTGGTTCTATTGCAAGAGATGATCAGCAGTGTTATATATATTTTACACAGTATCTCACAAAAGTGAGTACACCCCTCAAACTCAACACACAGCCATTAATGTGTAAACCGCTGGCAACAAAAGTAAGTACACCCCTAAGTGAAAATGTCCAAATTTTGCCCAAAGTGTCAATATTTTGTGTGGTACCATTATTTTCCAGCACTGCCTTAACCCTTTTGGACATGGAGTTCACCAGAGTTTCACAGGTCACCACTGGAGTCCTCTTCCACTCCTCCATGATGACATCACGGAGCTGGTGGATGTTGGAGACCTTGTGCTTCCTTCTGGGACGACAGCCATGCAGACCAATTTGATGCAATGTGTGGTGTATGGTCTGAGGACTGACAGCCTGACCCCCCACCCCTTCAACCTCTGCAGCAATGCTGGCAGCACTCATACGTTTATTTCCCAAAGACTACCTCTGGATATGACGCTGAGCACGAGCACTCGACTTCTTTGGTGGACCATGGCGAGGCCTGTTCTGAGTGGAACCTGTCCTGTTACACCGCTGTATGGTCTTGGCCACCGTGCTGCAGATCCTCAGAGAGTTCTTTGCCATGAGGTGCCATGTTGAACTTCCAGTGACCAGTATGAGGGAGTGTGAGAGCGATGACACCAAATTTAACACACCTGCTCCCCATTCACACCTGAGACCTTGTAACACTAACAAGTCACATGACACCAGGGAGGGAAAATGGCTAATTGGTCCCAATTTGGACATTTTCATTTAAAGGTGTACTCACTTTTGTTGCCAGCGGTTTAGACATGATTTTCTATTATTGTTATTTTGAGGGGACAGTAAATGTACACTGTTACACAAGCTGTACACTCACTACTTTACATTGTAGCAAAGTGTCATTTCTTCAGTGTTGTCACATGAAAAGATATCATAAAATATTTACACACATGTGAGGGGTGTACTCACTTTTGTGAGATTCTGTACATACAATGTAATGCAATGGTGTTTGTGTAGGTTGCACATCTGCTACTTTCAATAAGGAAGTAAAAACTGTTTGTGAGGCGGTTCCAACATACTTTGTGGTTAGTAGACACATGTATACTAGACTATAAGTGTCATTTCTTCAGTGTTGTCACGCGAAAAGATATCAAATATTTACAGAAATGTGAGGGGTGTACTTACTTTTGTGAGATACTGTGTGTGTATGTATGTATGTGATATATATATATACACACACACGGTGAGGGAAAAAAGTATTAGATCCCCTGCTGATTTTCTACGTTTGCCCACTGACAAAGAAATGATCATCTTCAAAGGTCACCCAGCCCCCCCACATGCTCCAAATTAACCCGAAATAGTCTCAATCGTTTGTGCTGCTTTCGTTTTTAAAATATTAGGCATTGAATTTTGGTGCGGTGACGTCACCAGCCTCATCGGACGCTTTGAACATCCAGTGTGCAGGGAGTCATCGGTGTTTTTAAGTAAACACTTGAGCACCATTGGGCTGTTCATTTCAGGCTCTCTGTCACATTTTATGTGAACGTGGCCATGACATTCCTTACAGTTGCCTCTGATTTCTAGGAATTTCTCTGTTACTGATGGATAGACCTCGGCTCTTTTAAAAACAAATGTACAGGGGCTTTTCACTTCTTCCCAAATGTGATGATTTATTAAACGTGTCCAGATGCCAGGCTTCAAAATTGTGTATTCCCTTTTGTGTGTTTTAGAGAACGTGTTTTTATATTTAACTTTAAGTTTCGGGCATGAATTCAATCCATGTCTGAAATGGAAGTTGAAGACCAAAAGTCCAGCAGTCTTTTGGTCTTGGGGAAAGGGACCCTGGCTCAAAATCAGTGTCATCTCTACTGCCACTTGTTTCATGATCACTTTCATAATCAAACCCTAAAGCAGTCCAGATGTTGTGTCTGTTCAATTGAACAAAAATATATATAGAGCCTTTGCAGTAATCTTAGTTTTTTGAAAACAACATGGGTACCATGTGCAGCTGTAACTAGCATTTCATAGCTTCATTAGCCATACTAGTATTAACAATGAGTTTTCTGTTCAAGAAACATTGACAATCTGAGCTCTTTGAATGTTGTACCATTTATGATTAAAGTGAACTAATAATATTCTAACTGACAGTGTTAAAAAATTGTACTTACACTGGACAGAATTTTGATTTAGTAACTCTGTCGACTTTTCCTATACTAACAACACTTAATTTCCACAAGAGCACCATGAGCAGAAGTGTCACTGACACCTAGTGGTGGGAGTGAAGTGTAACCGATTATTCTCCTTGTAAATAAATGAAAAGTTCAATCCTGAGAGACCAGTGAGTGAAGTAAAGAGAATTGTTTATTGAACAAATGATGATATGATTTCTCTTTTAATATCTCCTGAACCGAAGCAGCACAAACGAAAACTTTTACGGCACAAACGAAGCACAAACGATTGAGACTATTTTGGGTTAATTTGGAGCATGTGGGGGGCTGGTGACGTCACCGCGCCATAATTCAATGCCTAATAATTTAAATCGAAAGCAGCACAAGCGAAACTTTTATCAGCACAAACCATTGAGACTATTTTGCTGACATTTTGTTTTGGTGGGGGGGCGAACGTGAAGTTCGCGTGAAGCAGGTTCCTGCAAAACCCTTGTTGGCGATCACAGAGGTCAGACGTTTCTTGTAGTTGGACACCAGGTTTGCACACATCTCAGGAGGGATTTTGTCCCACTCCTCTTTGCAGATCTTCTCCAAGTCATTAAGGTTTCGAGGCTGACGTTTGGCAACTCGAACCTTCAGCACCTCCACAGATTTTCTATGGGATTAAGGTCTGGAGCCTAGCAGCTACCCAGGACCTTCATGTGCTTCTTCTTGAGCCACTCCTTTGTTGCCTTGGCCGTGTTTTTGGGTCATTGTCATGCTGGAATACCCATCCACCGACCCATTTTCAATGTCCTGGCTGAGGGAAGGAGGTTCTCACCCAAGATTTGACGGTACATGGCCCCGTCCATCGTCCCTTTGATGCGGTGAAGTTGTCCTGTCCCCTTAGCAGAAAAACACCCCCAAAGATTATGTTCCCACCTCCATGTTTGACGGTGGGGATGGTGTTCTTGGGCTCATAGGCAGCATTCCTCCTCCTCCAAACACGGCGAGTTGAGTTGATGCCAAAGAGCTCCATTTTTGGTCTCATCTGACCACAACACTTTCACCCAGTTGTCCTCTGAATCATTCAGATGTTCATGGGCAAACTTCAGACAGTCATGTATATGTGCTTTCTTGAGCAGGGGGACCTTGTGGGCGCTGCAGGATTTCAGTCCTTCACGGCGTAGTGTATTACCAATTGTTTTCTTAGTGACTATGGTCCCAGCTCTCTTGAGATCATTGACAAGATCCTCCCGTGTAGTTCTGGGCTGATTCCTCACTGTTCTCATGATCATTGCAGCTCCACGAGGTGAGATCTTGCATGGAGCCCCAGGCCGAGGGAGATTGACAGTTCTTTTGTGTTTCTTCCATTTGCGAATAATCGCACCAACTGTTGTCACCTTCTCACCAAGCTGCTTGGCGATGGTCTTGTAGCCCATTCCAGACTTGTGTAGGTCTACAATCTTGTCCCTGACATCCTTGGAGAGCTCTTTGGTCTTGGACATGGAGAGTTTGGAATCTGATTGATTGATTGATTGCTTCTGTGGACAGGTGTCTTTTATACAGGTAACAAGCTGAGATTAGGAGTTCTCCCTTTAAGAGTGTGCTCCTAATCTCAGCTCGTTACCTGTATAAAAGACACCTGGGAGCCAGAAATCTTTCTGATTGAGAGGGGGTCAAATACTTATTTCCCTCTTTAAAATTCAAATCAATTTATAACATTTTTGACATGCGTTTTTCTGGATTTTTTTGTTGTTATTCTGTCTCTCACTGTTCAAATAAACCTACCATTAAAATTATAGACTGATTATTTCTTTATCAGTGGGCAAACGTACAAAATCAGCAGGGGATCAAATACTTTTTCCCCTCACTGTAATTTTCATCATTAAATAAGATTTGGTTCAGGTGATCCCTTAATCAGTACTTCATTCAGTAGAATGCAGTGTGCCTGTGTTGGAATTAAACTTTTTGCAATATGAATGAAAATTTTGCAATAGTTTCTTCATTTTTTCCAGAGCTGTGTATATATAGATGGACACCAGGAAGTGTGATTACTCCTCCACAACAGTACTGTCAAACAGCAGTGTGTGCTGAAAGTCTTTTTTTGTAATTTCATGAATTTTTAGCTTTGTCTATAGTATCCAAGTTAAGTGATCTGCTGAATAAATGAGTAATGTATGAGACTTGAGCGTCTATATAGGTGACCACAACCACATTATACATATACATGCATATTGTGTGTGTGTGTGTGGGTGTGTGTTATAAATATTTCTGCGTATATTATGTCATGCTCTCAAAATATGTGTTGCATTTGTGCAGCAAGAAGATTCCATGCCATAGTGAAAAAGAATCACTCCGATGAAATAATCTGAAATGCGAAAGTGCCACATTTAAAAACAAACCTTCACAAGCAGGATGTTACTTTTTAAGAAATGTTTCATTAGTGTGTACAAATCCTGCCATTCCAAGTCATACTTTGGGGCATGACTGTAATCAGGAAGGGGTTTAGGATGGGATCATGCTGCAATTTATTAGTTATTTTCTGCCTAGTTTTTCTTATGAAGTACATGTTTTGGTGTACAAAACCTAGCCTGACAGGTGAGAAGGAAATGCAAGCAGATAGTAAAAAGAACAGTAGTCTAAATGTAAAGTTTCAGACAAGATGAAGTCATTTCTACAGTACAGTCATCGGCACATTGTGTAAGTTGGGGGTCGCATCTTCTTTACCTTTTGGTTTTTCTTCTTTTGCTTCAGTGGAAAATGATGCTCTGAAATAATTCCCTGTGATACCGCTTTGTATGATGTGTACTGCATTAATCAGTTTCTGTTTTAACTATGGAAAACGTGACCAGTCCAATACCTTCAAAATTACTGGTTGACTATAAAAGAAATTAAAAGCATGGCCTATTATGTCTTTTCCAAATATGAAAAATATGTAGCCTTAAGGAACACATTTAAGGCTGTACAGCGATGACCTCCATTATATTAGTCTCCCATCTCTCTCGTCTCGATCAATTGTTTTCCCCAGTCAACATATATTTGGATTACACTGGACGCTACGTTTCTGGATTTGGCCGTGGGATAAAGTCACTGAAATAAACTTTTATTCCATTCTGATGTTTGATATGAACATTATCTGAAACTCTTGAGCTGCATCTGCATACAGATACTGCATACAGATACACATACTGCTACATGATTGTACAAGTGTTCCTAATAAAGTGGAGAGAAGAGAAGTGCACTTCATTATTCACACAATCGCAATCAAACTAGATGAATATTTAGGTCCGATACTGATTCCTGACTTGAATAAACCAATATTCATTTAAATGATTATACCAGGTTTTACAATATACTGCCCCATTATAGACACGAATAAAAACACTTATTAAAAGTAACCAAATAACAAGTCTTAATATCGGGTAATGCCTACTTAGATGTGTGACTAGCAAAGACGTCATAGCAAGAACATCATCTACAGGATGCAGCAGATTTTACTTTGCAGGTGTAGCTTGGTCATAATAAATTATCCTGTGATTTTCAGGCTCTTTCTGTCTTTTGTGGTCAGCGACCCAGCAGCTGCTTGTGACCAAATATTTTAGTGAAGCAAGGAATTTAATAACATTAATAACAACATAGCCTCAAACAAAACTAGTTATTGGCTACATTTACATGGACCGTTATAATCTAATTATGGAGCTTATTCTGAATAAGACAATATTGTGATTAAGGTGAGTTGCTTTTAGAATACTCTTTTCATGTTCTTGTTTCACATATTCTAGAACATAGATGGATTAACGGCACACGTCGTTACGTGCCCTCGCCACGCCGTCCTACGTTCCCTCCAGAGTTTCACGTATCAACATACAGTTGGTCTTCGTTATAGTTGGTCCACCAGTTTTGGGTGTTTCATTAGAATTTGTTGTGTGGTTAATTGTCATGCTGTACGTCCAAATAGACAACTGCTTGAAGCAGTGGGCTGCGTCCCAAAACTCGTACTTACCTTCTATGTAGTTCTATACAGCAGGTAAGTATGACGTTTCAGACACAGGCGTGTGCTCTTGTTTGCTGTCAAACGGTTGTGTGTACGTGTCCTGTCGCACAATGCAGTAAAAACTCCTACACGACGTTAAGAGTGCGATTACGTGTCTGTAATACACGCCGATAATGCGAATAAAACAGGAATACTCCACACGTCTTAATTCATTCTGTGTTTACTTCGACTATGACAATCTGAATAAAGTTAATAAATTATCGCTGTTTACATGCAAGTTTCTTAAGAGTATCGTCTTGATTGGGTCAATATCAGATTATTGTTGTCCTGATATACACGTACTGAATAGGCTGTCGCACTCAACAGTTGCAGTGTGCGATGCCCAGGATCGCTAATATCTTTAACCAGGGTCGCCAGCTTTTAGCAAAATGTCTAGCCCAACTACGTCTTTAAAAACCCACACAAAAGTCCCAGGACTAGCACATAAATTCCAAAAATTCTTCAGTTTTAGAAACCAGCTCACCATGGTGCACAAACATAGAATGAACACTCTCCACTCCCCATTTCCCCCTCCCATTCTTTTTCAATATACCCAATAGCCTGGCAAAAAAATGTTTTTGCTGTCAGGGAAGAAAACAAATCCATCGATTACTATCAATAACCTGGTCATTCAGTACATTCAGATACTCCGCTGACTTCATTTTATTGCTTCATAATGTTGCTGAGCCTATGTCCTGTCCGACTGTAGTGACCCCAGATTATAACACTACCTCCATTACGCACTATGCATGATTGGTGCATCGCTTCACGTGCTTCCCTTCTTACCCCTGATGTACCCATCACTTTGGAATAGGGTAAATCTGGACTCCACAGTTCAATCTTTTCCTCTCTAGCAAACCGAAGTCATTTTTATCTGATTAGCCTCGCACTAATTAGGCCACACAGCTGTTCGATCCCAATCCTGTACGTTCTTGTTTAAATGCTATTTTAACTATTAAACACATTAATCACTTCTACTGTCTTTTTTTTTTTTTTGCAGTGTGACTACACCAAGTGATTTAAAGATTATAAAAATCATAATCATTAAGATTTTGAGCATTCACTTTTCCGACCACATTTCTTCCTCAAAGTGAACCGTTCACCACGCTCCTTCCGGCTTTTAATAATGTGTTGGACAGTTTTTATTTTCTTTGCTTGATGCAGGCCAATAATTTGCCCTTTCTGAACCACAGTAACATCTTTTTCACGACCATGGGATTGGGGGGAGGTTTGAAACCCTCAAACATCTTGCAACTGAAAGAATATTGTGTGGAAGAGTGGTCAAGAATTCCAGCAAGCCGATGTAAGAGACTGGGGGACAATTTTGCAAAACGCCTAAAAGACGTTATTTCTGCTAAAGGAGGCAATACTAGCTTCTGAAGCCAAGGGTGTACTTACTTTTTCGACAGAAGAATATCACATTTATTGATATTTCAGTACAATGATTATAATGATTCTACATAGATATCCGTGGATAATGCAGGGAGTTCTGCAGTATGAAATGTTGACCTTGTGAAACTCTCTCTCTTTCAGAACACCACAGGGTGCAGGATGAAGGTTTTTGTGCAAGTGAGCGTGGTATTTGTTCTGGCCCTTATTGGCCTGGGTAAGTACAGTATTGTCGTGGAAAGCAGACAAACACCAGTAGACTCGTCTCAGGTGTACGAGTTGATTGTAGAGG
>CM022752.1:45239928-45302428 GCA_012411365.1 Ameiurus melas
CTGTCTTACACAGACACAAGAGGTAGGTTTTCCTCTTGAGTCTGGTTCGTCTTAAGGCTTCTTCCTCATTTGGTTTTTCTGGCGTACTCATTTAGGAATCATAATCCACATCCAGGGGCGCACGGTGGCTTAGTGGTGAGCACGTTCACCTCACACCTCCAGGGTCCGGGGTTTGATTCCCGTGTGTGTGGAGTTCGCATGTTCTCCCCGTGCTGCGGGGGTTTCCTCCGGGTTCTCCGGTTTCCTCCCGCAGTTCAAACACATACATGGTAGGTTGATTGGAAGGTTGGTAAAGTGTCTGTAGTGTATGAATGTGTGTGTGTATGTGATTGTGCTCTGTGATGGACTGGAACCCTGTCCAGGGTGTAACCCCGCCTTGTGCCCGATGCTCCCTGGGATAGACTCCAGGTTCCCCGTGACCCTGAAGAAGGAGTAAGCGGTTGAAGATGGATGAATCCACATCCATATTTCTGTTAAAAAAAAAAAAAAAGGAAAAAGATATTGTTAAAAGTGCTATAGAAATGAAATTGTGTACATAATGTTTATTTAATGTCATCGTTTTTGCCGGTTTTTAATTTTTTTAAAAAAATAATTTCATTCATCTCTTCTATTGTTTTTTTTTTTTTTTTTTACAGTAATGCAATACCAAAACATTTATCAAGGGGGAAAAATAATAATCAATCAGCATTCCTCAACAGTCCTGCACATACATTTCTATTCAGAACGAATGTTTGCTGGCTGTTATGTTGCTTGACTGCAGGGATAGTGACGGTGTTTGTTTCTGGCCGTGTTAAAGGCTTTGTTCTGTACGCACACACTCCCTTTTACTGCAGAGACGTACAACGCAGTGCTAGTATCAATTTGCTCAGTTTACCTACTCCGTAAACACTCGGCTTTCTGTTTGAGGATCTCACCAACCCACTGCAGGGGTGGTCCAACAGCAGAGGTGCTGAGGTGGAAGAGGGAGACTCGAGTCTTCAGCAGAAACAGTAGTGGTGTAGTTTGAGTTGTCGTGGTGGTGGGAGGAAGGTGGGACAAGCTGTGGGGTTTTTTTTTTCTCATTTGTAAGTTCGTTTTGGAGAAAAGCGTCTGCTAAGTGAATTAAATGTAAATGTGTTTCAATTCTGGAGAAGAAGAACAACTAAAGAAGAGTCAAACATCAGAGCGTACAGACCTCAATTTCTTCATCTGAGAGAGAGAGAGAAACAGGTTGGTCGATTATAATGTCCTAATAATGTCATTTATATCTGAAGCAGCAGGTCTAAAGTCAGTTCTGCATTCTTAATGTAGTTATTTTTACACATTCTATTCACCCCGCCAGAAATTCAGCTTATTTGAAGAAAACTTATACTTAGGATAATTCGTTTTTGTTTATATATTTAAAGCAAATTTAAATACTTCATGTGAGTAGAGTTTGTGCATGAATTGTTTTACCGTTTGACCTTCTTCTGCCATTTATTCTCAATTGTAATCGATGTTTATTTATTTATTTATTTATTTTTAAAGACTTGTATTAGTGTATAGATCAGGTAGAGACAGCAAAAGGCAGCAACGATGACCTTCTTATGATCTTCTGGAGCTAGATATTTTTAAATCAGTCAACATTTTGTTTTCATCACTTTCTTACAGGAAACTCAGATTTCTGGCAAAATAATCCAGATGGGATCATTGTCTTGTCATTATATTGTTATTAAAAGCAAGTAGAGGAGGATCTGACCATTAAAAGTGATACTCACTTCAGTACGTACAGAAAAAGAGCACTGAAAGTCACTGACGAGGCTCTCCGTTGAAAGAAACCTAGAAAACACTCTCTAAACCCAAAGAGAGGGAATCGGTTCTCTCAGTCCAGCGCCGGTTGGTGATTCTTCTCCATGTCAGAGTCGGATTGGCCTCTTGCTTCCCCATCTCCCCTTCCCGAGTGTGATTACAGAGAATGGAGCGCCACTCGAGTACTGATTCCAGCTATTTACCTCGTAGCCTTCATTGTTGGTACATTTGGGAATGCCTTTGTGCTCTGTGCGTACCTGAACTGCCGTGGAAGTCGGCGATGGACGATTAGGACCCACAACAAATCTGAACCTCCCTGTAGACCCTCCTCCTGTTCCCGTTCCATAACAGAGTCTCTGATGGTCAGTTTGGCCCTGGCTGACCTTGCTTTTGTCACGACTCTCCCTTTGTGGGCAGTCTACACAGCCCTGGACTATCACTGGCCATTCGGCAGCTTCCTTTGCCGAGTGAGCAGCTACCTGGTGGCACTGAACATGTACGCCAGTGTGTTCTCTCTGGCTGGACTCAGTGTGGAGCGCTACCGTGTGATCAAACGGCGTAGTCCGAACAAGACCCAAGCGCCAGTTAGAGCCTGGTACATCATAGGGTGTGTGTGGACAGCAGCTAGTGTCCTTGCACTTCCTGCTCTACTTCTACGAAGTATCCGAGAGGTGGACAGACATCCTGATTGGCTGGATGATGATGATGATGAACATAATAATGGTGGTCCGAAGTGCTTGTGTGACATGGACTACTCTATATTAGTTTCACTCGACCTTGATCCAGCATCACAAGAGCGAGCTGAGGTGATGTGGTCGGCGCTGCTAGGTTTGAAGTCTACTGTCTTGGGTTTCCTGCTTCCTCTCATAGCGCTGTTGCTTTGCTACTGCTCCCTAGCACATTTCCTGTCTCGCCATTTTCGCCTTGGACCTCATCCTGATCGACAGCGCCAGCGCAAGCTCCTGCGTATTGTTATTGCCCTTGTGCTAGCCTTCTTCCTCTGTTGGCTGCCCTTCCACGCCAATAAAACGCTGTCTGATCTGGTTGAACTTGATATCTTGCCCTACTCCTGCAGCTTTGACCGCTGGCTGGTTGCCGTCCACCCTTACGCAATCTGCCTAGCATACATGAACAGTTGTCTCAACCCACTGCTCTATGCCTGCTGTGACCCAGCCTTCCGTCAGCGATGCCGACGGTCAAACCTGTTTGGAAAAGACACAAGGGAGAAAGGGATGATGCAGAAGACAGAGACACAGGAACAAGGGATGAGCTGGAAGAGGATCAAATAGTAGGACACGGATCCATAAAAATAATTTAAAAAAAAGTACACCCTCCTGACACTTTGTACATGTGAATATGAAATGTGTATTAAACAGGAAGAGATCATTAATACAATGTGGAAGTATTCAGACCCGTTCATGTTCTGATTTTATCAACTTAAAATGAATTATTCTTACCCACGATAAATCTGCAAACACATAGACCTCAAGGCCAGCTGTCTACGGGGATGCCTCTGCTGCCAACAAGCCTAGTCCTTCTTGTAAGTAATTTGTATGCCCGAAATTCCCTTAAAACATCTTTTCGATAGTCAGACTGTTGGCAAAAAGTATAGACAGCAAGAAAACGGTTCCTGAATCAAAACATGTAAGTAACATCTCTGTATGACAAACAGGAAGGAAAACGATTTAACATTTGACCTTGAATCTATTTGGATTAATAATCTAATCAGTTTATTTGCTGGTTACAAGGATAATTCTCTATAAATCCTACAAACGTTCAACCAATTGTTCTTGAGATATCATGCTTAAGTTCTTGAGAATCGCTGACAGATGAAGGACAGATACACGCACAGACCGAAAACCCACCTAGTGGCAGAGGGATAATGTTGGATAAGATTTTTGATAGAAATAAAACACAAGGGTAATAAAATATGGAGAATGAAGATTTAGTGAGAATATTGGAAAGAACAGAGTCACGCTCTCTTCCTTACAGACAATGTCTCTTAAAAAAGTTAATTATAGCAAGGCCTAGGGCCTGACCAATAAGAGGAAGTGCAACACACACAGCACACAAGAACATGAACTCACTCACACACAGACCCAGAGTAATCAGAATAACAAAGTAGTGGCTAATGATAATTTGACCTGTTCATAATTTGACAAAATCATACAGTACATATGCTAATAACAATGCAGGAAAAAAGCATATAGGTACCATGATAAAGGAGGAAAAAGCATACAGGTGATAAATGACCTCACTCAAAGTCAGCTCAGAAATGCCATAGAAAGCAACAACAAAAAGGAGAACTGATAGAGCAAGTGCAAACTCAACAGGTTTCAAGAAGTCTGAGGCAAAAATAGCAGGATTGGAAAGAACATAAAAATGCATTACATCACCCAGACATCACATGTAATGGTATTTTGGGCAAACCAAGGGTGTGTCAACTTTATAAAAGGGAGCCCCATTTCAGGGGACGGGGAGATCACTTTTTGAGACGTGCCAAACTGTTTGGACCTCATGTAAATGTGCACTTATATAGCGCTTTTATCCAAAGCTGTGTCTCATTCACCCATTCACACACACACTCACACACCAATGGTAGCAGTTCTGCCATGTAAGCTGCTTGCCATCGGGAGCAACTTGGGGTTCAGTGTCTTGCCCAAGGACACTTCAGCATGTGGAGTCACCCGGGCCGGGAATCGAACCGCCAACCCTACGATTAGTGGACAACCCGCTCTACCAATTGCGCTACAGCCGCCCCCATGTAACGTATTAAATAAATTGGACCTTCACCTTTTCTCACTCACTGGTTCCGTGTGGTGATTTAGACTTTGAGTATCTCAGCTGATGAAAGCTGAGAGTAAGTACATTCAATATTTTCCAAATTGTTATATTGGTAATAAAAAAGTTGGCAAAATTTGACCTACAATAAAAATACACCATAATAATATAAATTATTTTTAAAAAATCATAAAAAATAAGCAAAAATATATCAACATATTAAAGTCTATGCTCTGGCTGGACATCTCAAATCTTTGACGCTGATCTCTCTTGAACAGGTTTAACCTGGATTTCATCACACCATAGAATCTCATCTCTTATGACCTTAAAGTGTTTCACTGAGAGGAATCCACTGCCGTCTTCAGGACCTTCAATGCAGTTATGTTTTTTATTACGCTTTACGCTGTTTATGCTTCCTCATCATAGTAGTGCTTGCAAACTGATAAAGAAAATAATTACATTAATGTAATGCTGAAACATACCAAACTAGGCATGTTCACACTGTATAATATGCTCAAAAGGTTAGAACACCAAACGTACACAAAATAATCAAAATACATTAATGAAAAAAAAAAAAAAGTTTATTCGTTTGTTTTTTTTTAAATGGATATTGACAGAACAGTTGACTGGAAAATTCTCCATACAGGGCTTGTAATAGTCAGAGGAGTTCAAGATGAACTGATCTGATCGCTTTTCATTTCACATTGCTTAATCCATGCTTTACCTTGAAACTCAACTGCCTCAGACACTCGCACACTATTTCACACATGCTTTCACACACAATTCCGTTCCCAGGCCTAAGCATAGTACTGCAGGTTGGCCTTTTTCTTGGCTTGCACCTCCAGAATACCCTCCATGTAATCTTCATGGTTCAGCTCAGTGGCCCCACGGCGCAGAGCGATCATGCCCTAAAAAAAAACAACACAGCACACACTTAAAAAAAAAAGAAAATAAGTCATAATATAAAATATTAACAAATACAAAATGTAACAGACAATATGTCATTGTCCTACACAGAAATAAAGCCAATATCAGGGATTCAAACATGTTTGAGTTTACCAGAATTACAACATACTCTCGCTGAAATACATTCACGGAGTTGGGGAGTAACTATAGAGAAATATTATGCAGGATTTAATACATCTTACATCATATGGACCAAAAAAAAATAAAAAATGAGGCCTGCAATAAAGATGTTGGATATTGTGATGTGGAGCGATATATTTAGACGAATCAATACAGAAATATTTATTCTAGTATGAACATTTTTCATCTTGCTAACAAACAGGCCAATTCCCAAAAAACCTGCTATTGGCTACTTATAAGCTATACGTATAAGCTATGACAGAATTGCTTTGGACACCCGAAGTAGTGCACTGTGTTACTGTATAACTAACTAGGACAAATCAAACACTCAAAATGACCACTATGACAGTTGGCAAGTTATAAACTTAAGTGTTAAGAAATAAAATCCCTCCATTTCAAGAAAATATTTCCACTCTTAGGTCCTGAAGAAATTCATTTGGTGGGCCAGATTATAAAATTTATCAGGCCATTTCCAGCCTGTGAGGGAGTCACAATGATGCTAGCATTACCAACTTACTCAATAATGGTCAACATTTGACTAAGACGAGGCCTTAACTGGAAACCTTATTTTTTTTAAATAAATTAAATAAATAAATAAATAAAATATATATATATATATATATATATTTTTAAAAGTACTCACCGCTTCCACACAGACAGCTTTACACTGAGCACCATTAAAGTCATCAGTGCAGCGAGCCAACTCCTCATAGTTCACATCAGGACTGAACAGAGAGAGAGAGAGAAAAGACAAAGTGAAAAAAGGGGAGATCTCTGGAGAATGTAGCTCATGTTAATGCTGTCAACATACAGCAACTCACTGTGAGAGAAAGAACCATTTAAAAGATGATTGGCCCAAGTAGGTGATTGGGGAACAAAAAATCTTTATATTACATAAGGAGTGATCAAATAAATAAATAAAAAAATGTTGCATTATAATTATAATTTGCAGAAGACATCTGCATCACATACTGTGCAAAAGTTTTAGGCACCGTTTTTTTTTTTGTTATAGATTTTTATTTGATGACTTTTACATTATCAAGTCAGTTCAAAAAACATTGTAGATTGCCAAACATTAATTTTCTAGCACAAAATTAAATGTGACAAAAAATGTTTGTATGTCAGTAAATAAAGCAACAAGTTACGTAAGACACACTTTTCAGACAAAAACACAAACAAGGCTGCTGCGTTTTGCAGCAAAAATAAGAAGCAAGTGTGAAAGTCAAATTCTCAGAAGAATCATGTCTGTTTCTGCAAGATGCTCAAGAACACTTACAGATCATTTCCTTACAAAACTGTACACATTGTACCGGAGACTACGATTTTCTCACACCAAATATTATTTAATTTACTAACGTGTACTGTTCTTTACAGTATGTGTGTGTGTGTACATATATACACTTTTTTTTTTTATGTACAAACATTTCATTATTTTTGAAGGCATCTTTGCTCTACAGCATTTCTTTGCATGTGCCTAAATTTTTTGCACAATAAAAACATTAAGAGCTTACTGAATGATAATATAAAAACATTCCACATTTGTTAACGGTCACAAAAAACACAACTACCCAAACTTATAACACAGTCATTCTTCCGTGTAAAATATCACTGCCCAACTGCAGTGAAATTTGCCCAACTGGACTATTGCAGTAGTCCATAATAAAATTTGGATTCATATGTACCAAGTTACTCTGCACATAAATCATCTAGGACATTTTTTAAGCTGAAAGAAACTATCTATCTAAACTCTTATTATCAGGATATAAACATAGTCCCCAGGCCATTACTCAGAGTTAATAAGCCACAGAGGAAATAGGTACCTGACGTTCATCTTGCGCGAGTGGATCTGCATTATACGAGCACGAGCCTCTTCATTAGGCATGGGAAACTCAATTTTACGGTCCAGCCGGCCTGAGCGCAGCAGCGCAGGGTCCAGAATATCCACTCTGTTAGTAGCAGCAATCACCTGCAACAAAGAATGCATCACAATTCAAATTTTCACAGAAAATATTGTATGATGGAAATTGTTTATTTGCATCTAATGGAGCCTAGATGGAAATGCAAGGAATGTTTAAATAAAATGAGATTTTAAAAAATGAAATGGATCCTAAAATGACACTTTAAGGATGTTATTTAAAGTTTACATTCGGTGCTGTATTGGTACATGCATGGATAAATCTAATGTTACTAGATCACTGATGTCTTAACTATGATTAACAGTATAACATTAGCAAGGGCCTGACAGTGGCAGCTTGGCAGTGCTGGAGCTTGAACCCTCGACCTTCCGAAGAAGAACCCAGAGCCTTAACCGCCAAGCCACCAATGCCCCATGAGTGAACATCCTTTAGAACACACATTCATCTATAGTTTTTAATGAGCTCAGTTTGTACCTTGACTTGCATGTTAGGCTGAAAGCCATCAAGTTGGTTTAGCAGCTCCAACATGGTCCTCTGCACCTCCCTGTCTCCAGCCTTCTCACTGTCAAAGCGCTTGGTTCCGATGGCGTCCAGCTCATCGATGAAGATAATTGAAGGGGCTTTTTCTTTAGCCAGAGCAAATGCATCACGTACCAGCTTTGCCCCGTCTCCTATAAACATCTGCACCAACTGAGGGCCTGCTAGCTTTAGGAATGTCGCCTGACGGATACAGCAAACACAGAACAGAAAAGTAAAGAAGGGACAATGAGATTCATTTTTTTTAATGTTTGTCAAGTGAGCTGGCAAGTGAGGTCAAATGTTAATCCAGGCTATGCATGTGCTTCATACTCTATAACTATAGACAATTAGGGCTGGGTGGAAAAAAAAAAACAAAAAACATAGTTTCTCAGATTTTAATCGATCTTCAATTTAACCCAAGATCGATTTTTAATGTGTACGCTTTACTTGACAGGATGTGAATATTATCTGTACTTTTCCTCTCGTCCTGAAGATGTCGCCATCTTTCAAGTTGCTCTACTCAAAACAAAACACAAAATGGACAGAGGATCATGGCGGAAGGTCACGGAAGCCAATTGAAGCCAGCGCCGGTGAAATTAAAGTCTGAGGTGTGGAAGTATTTCATGTTCGAAGGCAGTTACAGTAAAGAAGCAGTGCACGTCAATTTCAGTAATATAGCTAACAAGGAGGGTTTCAGTCACCAGCATTCATATTAAAACATGGATTCCATGTCTGCAAAACTAACATTTGAAATGAAATGTTGATAACTAATCGATATTGAATCGAATCCATATAAATAAATAATTTATAATAAATCCATATAAAATAGACTGTTTTTGCAGTTGATCATTACACATCACCATCTGAAGATCTATGGACCAAACAGCTTAATTCATGACCTTTTGCAGATATAAATAAAAGAAATGAAATTTCACTGTGTGAAATGTAATTTTAGTCAAAAAATAAACTTAGGCTGTAACTAACAAATAATCAGAATCACTAGTTTTTCTTTCTTTTTAGATTAGTTACTTTGGTTTGTGCAGCACAGGCTCTGGCAAGAAGGGTTTTGCCAGTTCCAGGTGGTCCATACATCAGAACACCCTTTGGTGGTTGGATACCCAAATTCTCAAACTTTTCCTTATGGTTCATGGGTAAGACTATCGCTTCCACCAACTGAATAGGAAAACACACAGAGAACATAATGAAGATTAGACCTTAAAGTCATTATAGGACTGAAATCAATAAACGCAATATTTTGTGACAGACAGTGATTAACGCGTGAACTCCGGTACCTCTTGGATCTGCTTGTCGAGGCCTCCAATATCACTGTACTGCTCAGTGGGCCTCTCATCCACCTCCATGGCCTTCACTCTGGAGTCATACTCAGTGGGTAGAGTCTCCAGAATCAGATACGAGTCCTTATTAACACCCTGAACACACACAGACAGACAAACAGGTGTGTTCATAGGGAAAACAAAATCTCCATCTTTCTTTAACAACAAGAAAACGCATCATCAAATTAAGTAATGAAAATGTTTACATACCACAAGATCCCCAGGTTTAAGTTTCTCAGCATCAACCAAGCCAATTACAGGCAGGAAATATGTCTGCAGACATTACAAAAAACAAAAACCATTCGAACAATATCCAAACAGTAAAACACCTAAAACGAACAAAAAATAAACACACACGCACAGTTAGGGATGTCATGATAGCAAAAATCTAGTAGTCAGTACCGATACCACCAAAAGTGCACGATACTCGATACCACTGTATATTTAAAAAAATAAAATGAAAAACTCCGGGAGGACATCCTCCTCTGGGTGATGCTGGCAAAGAGAGCGCGCGCGAGAGAGAAATTTTAGTTATCAAACACTGTCTGACAATGACTCTCCGGAGGTACGTACACACACACACACACACACACACACACAACACCCCCCTTATACTCTGAAAGCAAGCATTAATTTAAATTCACTGATATGGTGGAAGGCCAAAAAGATTTATTAAAACCATTAACATTTAAATAATAATTAGTGACAGGCTACATTTAGCTGACAGGACACGGGCTGAATGGCGAAGCATGGTGGGCCATTAGGAGGTAGTTTATAACACTGCCAACAATGCCAGCTGCCTCAAACAAATAATATAGGACCAGCTTTCAGGTGCTTTGCCAAATTCCAGGTGTTTCCTCACTTTGTTTGAAATGAATGACAGCATCGGTTGCACACCAACAACCGATACTAACTTTCCTCTCAACGAGTCGGGGCGGAGCTAAAGTTGTTAAGCTAAACTAATCTTCTGTAGTGTTTCCTATGTGCTTGTAGGTGTTGTTCTTCTTTACCATTTTTGGACCAACTAAAACACTTGCACATATTTGCTGCTCTCTTCAGTTCCAGAAGAATTGCAACCTCGGTACCTTCATAATGGTACCTACACTACTGCAGAAAAACAAGTACAGTCACCTTTTAAGATTGTTGGTACTGAGTTGGTATCGAAATATCGGTACTCGTGACATCCCTATTCAGCGTTATTCCGGTAAGCGGGCTAGTTATATGAGCAAAAATATATGAAAAATTAAACATGTCAGATCTACCTGTCGTGTGGATGTTTTGATGACTGCACACTTCCCCTTTCTCTGCGAGTCCAAATCAATGTTGGCGCCATCCTCCTCCTGATCGTTGGGGTCCACATCCAGCAGCTGCAAACGATACAGACAATAGACCGAAACATAGCTACAGTGAGGGAAAAAAGTATTTGATCCCCTGCTGATTTTGTACGTTTGCCCACTGATAAAGAAATGATCAGTCTATAATTTTAATGGTAGATTTATTTGAAAAGTGAGAGACAGAATAACAACAAAAAAATCCAGAAAAACTCATGTCAAAAATGTTATAAATTGATTTGTAACATTTTTTTATATTTTGATTTTTTTTTTTATCATTCCCGCCAAAAAAAAAGCTTGATTTTGCTGCGGCTTTTTTCAAAAATTGGTGACGCGACAGAGTTGTTTGTGCTTTTTTGTAGAGAATTACTTGAACTAGAGAAACTGCAATTGCACAGAAACTGCAATTTTGCAGTGATGGTTGTTGGTAAATGAGACCTTTACAGACCTGCAAACTCAGAAAAGGTGACATACATACATGCAGATAGAGATAGATAGATATAATATATATCTGACCACCAGAGGACAACTGGGTGAAAGTGTTTTGGTCAGATGAGACCAAAATGGAGCTCTTTGGCATCAACTCAACTCGCCGTGTTTGGAGGAGGAGGAATGCTGCCTATGACCCCAAGAACACCATCCCCATCGTCAAACATGGAGGTGGAAACATTATGCTTTGGGGGTGTTTTTCTGCTAAGGGGACTGGACAACTTCACCGCATCAGAGGGACGATGGACGGGGACATGTACCGTCAAATCTTGGGTGAGAACCTCCTTCCCTCAGCCAAGGCATTGAAAATTAAAAGTAATTACTAAGTCATTACCAAGTACTAAGTCATGTTTTACAGAGGGGTCAAATACTTATTTCTCTCATTAAAATGCAGATCGATTTATAATATTTTTGACATGTGTTTTTCTGGATTTTTTGTTGTTGTTCTGTCTCACTGTTCAAATAAATCTACCATTAAAATTATAGACTGATCATTTCTTTATCTGTGCGCAAACGTACAAAATCAGTAGGGGATCAAATACTTTTTTCCCCTCACTGTATATATGCGCATGTTCTCCCCGTGCTGTGGGGGTTTCCTCCCCAAGGACATGCATGGTAGGCTGAATGGTATGTCCAAAGTGTCAGTAGAGTATAAATAGGTGTGTAAATGTGCTCTGCGAGGGATTGGCAACCCCATACAGAGTGTATATAGGACATTAGCTTACGTGCTATCAAGCGAACTAACAGGTTGGGAAAAGTTTGATGGGGTAACATTAGGGAAAACACGTATTACGAGGCGCCGCACCAAAGATGTCATATTGGGAAAAAGTTTTTGAAGTTTTAGCACAGGATGGACTTACAGCAGCACAAATCGCTTGTAGAAGCTCTGCTACTAGGTTTATTTATGGAGAAGAGAGACAAAAAACCTTGCGCTTGGGCACACCCCAATCTTCAATCACTTAGAAAACATGGAGAATTTCACCAACTAATCCAACCGCTCTGTGAGATTCAAAGCCTATTTCAGAGTGGACAAAGAGAAAGGGTGAAACTGATTGGTTGGTTCTTGTCACATGACCTGTGGTGCGCTTGCGGAATTCTGAAAAGTTGGGATTTTCCATCTCGAAAAACGAGTGCATCACACAGCATGAGCGTGTCTACATTTAACATAACGAATAAAAGAACGGGCCCATAGTGTGCTTCCAGTTTCACCCTAAACTCCCCCGCAAAAAAAAAAAAACAAAACAAAAACACCTCTTTGGATGTACACGATTCACAAATACCATATTTTGATTAAAAACTGAATTTCGCCAAAAAGCGACTAGTTTGCAGGTATGCTTTTAGCAGTACTCATGTTCGACGCACGTGAATCGAACTGAGCTTTGGCTGAATGCATAGTGATGTCACATGACGCGTCTTGGCCCTAAATTGCAAGCTCCACCAAATACTTATCATAATATATCATAATATTTTAGACTAGTTATATTACACTGTGAAAACTTCCCATCACTACACCCCTAATACAGAACAATTTTACTTACCTCTATGACATTAGAGACGAGATACGGCAGCGTTTTGTTCACTTTAATCTTCTCTGTGTTCTCTTTGATTTTGTCTTTCATGGCCTGTAGCTCATGAGTGACTCGCAGCACCTCACTCTTCATTATCTGTAACCAACACAGCATGCAGGTTAAAGGTCAGCAACTTATTTTGACCAGAACAGTCGGAATCACAACTCAGCATTACAATCACTTACTTTTATCTCACTGTCCAGTAGTCTGGTTCGCTGAACTATTTCCTCAGTAGACATCTTTAAAACCTCCTCACCGATCCCATCCTGTGAAATCCAAAACAGTTTCAGAATAACAGTAACACCTTGGAGCACAGAGGTCTCCAACCAACCGCAGGTTCATCACTGACTGCTCTACAGCTAGATGATTCACAATGGAGGAAATAGTTGACTGTTCTTCAGGATCTGATCTATAAATGTTGGATACATTTCCAAACTTATCTTACAGTTTATCTTAAAGTTTGCGTCTGAACGACATCTTTAATTGTATGCTTAATTCCAACAAATACCCGAGTATAAACTAACGCATGACTACTCTTAGGCAGCTAGCTACCTTAGCCTGCTAACAAAAAGGGCTAGCTAGCTGTTATTAAGCTAACCACCATAAAGCCTGCTCAACAAGCGGTCGGCTGGAATCATTATTTACCAAAGTGTTCGACTAACGTGAAAACAAACAATATATTTATAGCTTATAGTTTGTGGAGGATTCTAAGTTAGTGCTGCAAACGTGCCAAATAATGAGCCGACACTGAAAATTCCCTGTGTCATGCTGCAGCACTCCAGACAGCGGCGCCGGGAGGAATTAACCAGCCAAATAAATATCCGTTTATTGCGATTAACCATCAGAAACCACGGCTCCATGCTTTACTCGTGCTTCGGAACTGGAAGTGTAATAAAAGGAGAGAGAGAACACAAGGGATTAAAGAAAATAAAAATAACAAACCTCCACTTCATCCCAAACTGATCTGTCATTCAAAGACGCCATCTTGCAGCGTTTGACTTTTCTTCTTTGCTCATTTCTGTATATAAAAAAAAAAACCGCCGGGAAGCGCATCCGCCGCCTCTCGGCTCGGTGGACTAACTACAAGGCAAAAATACAGAGTGACTATTACTATTAAAATACTATTGACTATTGTATTATGGCTTGATGATTATTAATTATTAAAATGGCTTGTATTATTGATTATTTATATCAGGCACATTATAATCTAATGTGAAGTTAGATGAATTTAAAGCTTATCTTCTTTAACCACTTTAGTTTTTTATTATGGTGGATCTGGTGCCTATCCTGGAAACACTGGGTGTGAGGCGGTAACACACCTCGTTCACACACATTCGCATAAGGGCAATATTGCATAGCCAATCCACCCACTAACTGGGAAGAAACTATAGAACCTGCAGGAAACCCACATGAACATGGAGAGAACATGCAGAAACAACTGATAGACAGTAACCCTGAGCTCAAGAGCAAACTGCTGACCCGGGAGCTCTGACTTGGCAATGTACCACCACGCCAACCCATGCCATGTCCTGACCTGGCATTAATTATTTTACTTTAAAATGATTAGATTAACATATTAATACCAAACAAATGACTGCATCAGGAAGTAATATTTCCTTATATGTTCATTTCATATTGATGAAAATTGCTGAGAGAAATGTGTATTCTGTGAAAAGGATAATGTGAACTCGACAGGTGCATATATGCTTTAACTAAATAAACTTGATAAGCCAATAGAAACCTTTTCTTTTATTTTATTTACTTTTAGTATTACAATTATATTAGTCATAAGCTGTAAAAAAAATTTATGAAGTTGTTGGAAGTTTTCATCTCAAGAGTAATTTATGAAGTTTTCTCACATTGTTATTTATCTGAAAGATTACAGTCAAAGACCACAAACGAGTATCAACTAAATGACCATGCTCAAAACTGTTTTTTAATCTAGATAAACTATTAATTGTTTAAACAATTCAATTCTAACAAGGTACACCTGGACCAAGTAAACATCAGTCATGTTTCTTATCATTTGAAACATGAGTAGGTTCAAACAAAAGGCGCCTTGTTCCAAGTTGTTTAATGCACCTAGATGTAAATATCAGGAAATGAAAGAAGAAATTCTGATTCATCATTTGACTTAAACCAAAATGTCTTCAATGAATAGCAACTACAATAGAATTGACCTTGTTGTTCTAATACTTCTGGAGGAGATTGAATATGGCACGGAACTCAGACACTACCAAGAGTGCTTGGGCAAGAAGAGCAATTATCAGAGAAGTGTCCAAGAAGCCAGCTACAACAGTGAAGCAATGAGCTCACTGGCTGAAATAGGAGAACTTCAACAATATACTCAACTCTTCACAGATGCAGCCTCTAGGGATGTCACAAGAACTGATACCAAGTCGGTACCAACATTCTTAAAACTTGACGGTACTTGTTTTTCCGAAGTAGCGTTAGTACCGTTTTTAATTAAAGTACCGAGGTTGCAAACTAGGCTATCGTTCATTTTTAACAAAGCGAGGAAACACCTGGAATTTGGGGAAGCACCTGGCCGTGAAAACCAGCTAACGTTTAGCTACATGTAATGTTTGCCATAGACAGTTATTTGTTAACGGCACTAACACATTGCAATGTTATAAACTACCACCTAATGGGCCACCATGCATCGCCATTCAGTGTCCTGTCAGCAAAATGTAGCCTAATGTCACAAATAATTATTCAAATGTTCATGCTTTTAATAAATCTGTTTGACCTGCCACCAAATCAGTAAATTTAAACTAATGCTTGCCTCTATGGCCAGAAAGAAGCCACTTCTGAGAAAGGCCATGTAACAAACCCTTAGAGCTTTTGTTAAAAGAAAGATTTTGTGGTCTGATGAACCATTTGGTCGAAAAGCAAATCCAAATTTGCTGAAGATGAAAAACAGCCCAGGAAACACCATGCTCCATGGTTTCATTCAGCAGGGGAAACTGGAAACCTTGTTGCCATCATAGGCAAAACAGATAGAGCCAAATTCTAGAGGAGAACCTGTTTCAATCAGCAAGACGTCTGCATTTAGGGCAAAAAGTGTGTTCCAACAGAACAATGCGTGAAAGCACAGGGCAATATTACAAAGGAAAGGTTAAGAGGAAAAAAGTTATGGGTTTCGGACTGGCCAAATCACTGCCCAGACTTAACTGACCACAAATTTCCAGTTAAAAATCTGTGGCATGACCTGAAAATTGCGGTCCGCCAACATTCCTCTAACTTGGGAGAGTTGGAAAAAGTTTGCATTGAGGAATGTAAGAAATTGGCTAAATCAAAATGTGCAAAGCTTACAGGCAAGACAACTCAAATCTGTGACTACTGCAAAAGGACAGCTCACATCGAGGGGGTGAATACTAATCAGTTAAGCAATTTTCACATTGTTTTCAATTAATTCTGAGGGCCTCTAAATACTTTTTAATAAAGTATAAATGAAAGAAAACATGCTGCCCAGATGCCATTAGAATGACTTTTATTCAGTCTTCATAAAATGGTAGGCCAAGAATTTTCCCTTCATATGTAGATCAGCATGTTGCAGATTTCAGGAATGCATCATGTGCTGGAGATCTCCTTTTACGAATTTGCAAGAAAGCTTAAACAATGTGGAAAGTCCAAAAGTGCCCCAATTACATTTCAATTCACATTCATAATTTTAAATAGAATACATTTACAGTAATTGTCTAAAACTTATTCAAGTAATGTAATTTATTCTTATATATTTTTTAAAATGATCGTAATGTGATTTTAAAGAAATGATTTTTTGAAAAAGTGTAAAATATCATTCCAGAACAGAACTTATATTGATGCATAGCAGCGTTTCCCCAAACACAGCTATTTTATTCTGACAAGTTTTTTTTGCATAACCACTTTAACTGTAAATCCATGCATTGTTGACACCCATTTTGCAAATGTATATTTACGATTAATTTTTATATCATGTGATAATTTTTCTCAAATCCAAAGAGACTAATATATATCCTGGTTACAGTACATGTGTAGCAGTTCCTTGCCCCACCAGAACAGTCATTTTGTTAGCCTATAGCTAATTACCCTACACAAGACCACACATTGGAAGTCACAGCACACGTTTAATTATTAATAAAATTTTCTGTTGCCACTTCTTGAAAAAAAATTATCTGGCAGCCTTGGAAGTTTAACAATGGTGGACTTATTTTGACTAGCAGGGTTGCAGAAAAATGAGCTTATGCTGGAGGGACAATAAACATTAGTCCTACTCACTCATCCAAAGCAATCATCAACCAGTATGGTAAATTCATCCTTAATAATGATTAGATTGCAATTCGGGCAAAATCCGATTTCTTCCGCTAGACACACAAAAAAATGAAATAAGAGTTGTTTTTCCTGATCTTGTAAATTTAAATTTAATGCAAGACAGAAATAGTTCAAATGTACACAAACAGACAATATTCTCAAAACCAGTCTTTATCAGTTAAAAGTATGTTTAAGCTAAAAAATATAATTACATGTTATTTATTTCCTATTGCTCATTTTCATTAAGGATGCCACCAAATAAATGTTGACTGTCTTAAATCTGAAAAATTAATGTATGCATCTAAAATTTTTTTTAAAAATCTCACTTTAGCCCAGTTACCTTTATGATCCTGCACAACAATCACAATTTTGAGAGAATTTTTGCAAGTTAGTTTTCAGACGATAGTCTGATTGTATTTTATGTATATGCATGTATACACACAAGCAATCAATCAAATTCAAGTGAAGGAAAAACACCCAAGCACACCAATTAAAGGCATACTTGGATTTATTGGGATCAGTCAGAAGGTTAATACAAATATACAGCCCAAATGTGAACACTCGTGTTGGAGAACACAGCAGAAAAGAGAAATTGATCACATGGATCTCCCTCGCAGTATGATTCATGCCAGTGGGCTGAATGCACTCGATCTAGCTCAGCATCTGGGCATGCTCGCGCTCCACATTGCAAACCTGAACCAGTTTGAGGAACCAGCCAAGTCATTACAGGCTGTGTCAGGACACACAAGCATGTGCACATATACACAGCACACACAACCAGGAGCTATCATTTAACACAACTCATTATTTTAATAGCTACATGTATGCCTTCAGCATCAGAAGAACTTCAGTTCTTCTTTCACTCGATGTAGACAGGTGCTGAGAGGCAAGAACATTGATACGAGACACATTAAACAAATGGCCTGAGACTGAGAATGGACTTTGTTGTTTTTTTTCCTTTTTGGGAGGGAGGGATGAGGGGCAATATAATTTATATTAATTTAAATATTATAGAATTTCCTAGCTAAGGCCTGTCTGACATTAAACCTCTAGTAAAAAGAGGCATTTCTGATACAAATGTTAAAATAACTTTTCCGAATCAAAGCAACATTTGGTGAAATTTATGGAAAAAGAAGTTACTGGAAGCTGATACTGATTATCCAAAAAATAAAAATAAAAAATCATGATAAACAAGTGCATACAAAAGATTAGGAGTTCCCCCACCCAATCCATCTCATTATATATATATAATTTTGTTGGCATGTCCTGTTCAGAAAAATCGCTTCTGGTCAATAGCATACATCTTTCCCACTGGCACCTTCCTGAAGAATAAACTGTTGCCTCTGCTCATATTACCCTGAGAGAGAGAGAGAGAGAGAGAGAGAGAGAGAGAGAGAGAGGCATGGTTAGACATTTAAATAATTTATATTGAAAGTCATGAAGTTTAAATGGGTTTTAAACTCAAAGCTCAGTTGGGCAGAAAAACATCTGAGAACATTAGTGACTACAGAGAAATTCATCAAAAAACAAAAAAATTGAGTCACAAGAGCTAGAAATGTAAATCAACTGTTTCAGTCCAAATATACATTATGAAATTTTTTCCATGCTGTCAATCAATGAAGGCAGATCTAGTCTGTGGTGTCATGGTCAAGTGTCAGCTGTGGATGGAGAGCAGGCGGGTCAAACCGGCAGGTAAGGCCTGATAATGGTCACCTGGGTCTTACCAGTAGTCTACATATTTGTGTCTCTATGTGCTTTCAGTGGCTCCTGTAACCCACTAGCGAGAGAGATAGCATGCCAGACTGCTTGGCAGATTTTGTGAGACACGTACACAAGTTTTTGTTGTTTTCTGTTTGAAATTTTGCTGAAAAGTGCAGATTGAATAGACAGGATCCCGGAGTGCAGTTAAGATTCCGTCTGTCTCTCGAGCCTTATCCAGATCCAGGCCCCCACCACCACATAGTCCAAGAGTGATCATGTTGTTCAATAATGACTAATAACTGGGGTTGTAAACTGGCATCCTTGGTACAAGGTAAACTCTACTGGCATGTTCACTGACCTCTCGGCTCAGGTGCCTCCAGCAGTCAAGCCAGGTTTTATAGGTTTCAGCATAAGGTGGTAAACCACCTGCCAACCTAGAAAAAGTAGACAGAAAACATGGATAAATAAAACACCAGCAGCTAGCTTTACAAAAGCAGCAGTTCAGAAGAAGCATTAAAAAGCTACTCTAGCTAATTTAAGAAAGATTCTATCAAACTATGTAGCAAGTTTATATTAATAATGTCTTCAAAATTTTCATTAAAAATTAATGTTCCATTACAAGCTCATTTAAAGAAAAAGAAAAAAAAAGTGGTACTAGTGGCATGGACGCATTTAATTCCCACATTTTCAAAATACATCTTCAGACCTGCCAGTTTTCCCTCCTACAGATCACTTGTCTAAGATAGAAAGTGTAGAGCATGCATCCCTGTCGTGACAATGTACAAACCACCCACTTGTAGACAAAGTGGAGACAAAAACTAAATAAATTACAAAGCAGAAAAGTTTACAGTAGAAAGGCGTACTTGACTACTTATTCTCAGCTCCTGGGTTTGAGCATGAGCTCTGCTTCCTGTCTATGCGGAGTTTTGCATGTTCCTCCCTTGTTTGTGTTGGTTTCCTCCAGATTCCTCTTATGTATTTTTGAGTGATAACTCTCAGCAGTGTAACATGTTAAAATACATAGTTTCTATAGAGTTGCAGAATGTAGAAAGGTTAACAAGTCTGCACGTTTGTGCCGATCAATCTAACAAAACATGATTTTCACTGAAAATCTGCCCCAATAAATGTATAGTTGCATGTACCAAATAGTGGTAGAAGGTAGTGGGGATTTTCAAATCTTGTTTCTACGGCAGTAGTGAAAAAATACATACACTATCTCACAAAAGTAAGTACACCCCTCACATTTGTGTAAATATTTGATGATATCTTTTTACGACAACACTGAAGAAATGACACTTTGCTACAATGTAAAGTAGTGAGTGTACAGCTTGTGTAACAGTGTACATTTACTGTCCCCTCAAAATAACTCAACACACAGATAATTAATATCCAAATTGGGCCCAAAGTGTCAATATTTTGTGTGGCCACCATTATTTTCCAGCACTGCCTTAACCCTCTTCACAGGTCTCCACTGGAGTCCTCTTCCACTCCTCCATGACGACATCACAGAGCCGGTGGATGTTAGAGACCTTGTGCTCCTCCACCTTCCGTTTGAGGATGTCCCACAGAAGCTCAGTATATAATCAAATATTTAGAAGAATGTGAGGGGTGTACTCACTTTTGTGAGATAGTGTAAGTAATGTGTCTTACTACATAACTTTCTGCAAAACTGCTGGTCATGTGGTTGTGGTTTCTGAACTCCTTAAGAAACTACTTTCACAGTTTTGGTTGGGTCCATTTTGTTTTCCTGAATATGATGCATAGAACCAGAACAAAAAAATATGCTTCAGCACTAACTGTCGAGTAAAACTACTTCAATCGATATTACATCAACCAAAGTCCAGTGCCAAATAAATGAATAATTTTTCAGCAGTTGAGCCACTATCTTTATTTATTATGCACATTAGGCTTTTCAATTCACTGTTTAAATGATTGTTATGAGAGTTAAGAGCAATCTCACAAATTATAATAAACATGCGTGTCTACTGTATACAATCAAACAAACTCAATGAAAATAATAGTATGTGAGAAGGTGCTTTTTTTTTTTAAATGAGCATTTTAGAGCTGGATATATTGCTTCATACTAATGCAGCATGTAAAAGCCTTACAATTAAACACACGCTGAGCAAAAATTAAACAAAAAGACAACGAGACATATTATGCAGTACATCCAAAGATTTTCCACCATTTTGCAAACACATTGGTCCACTGTGATCAACCACTGGGAAGTAAGAGACTCCCTCATTCCTCAATATGCATCTCTATACAGCCTTTATCAGCAATATTTATTTATTTTTTAAATAACGGCGTGTTCTGTAGTTTGCCCAGCGATTACATCATGGTGTGCAGCAGCAGGTGACACAGATACTGTTTGCACACAATGACAACAGTTTATCCCCCTGCTAGAGTTGCTTTTTTTTAAAAGAAAGTATGTGCACCAACGCTGTTCAATCAAAATAATTTTTTTTCATTTTAGGATTCAAATTTGACCCAAAATGCACAGACATAACAGGCTTATTGTTTTTTTTTGCTTTTTTTTTTTTTTTTTAAATCACAAGGCAATCACTTACCCACAGTTATTGACTGTCATCAGGTTGGAGACCAACACAAAAGGGTAAGTCAGCATACTGGCAAAAAACTGAATGCAACGGACAATGAAAAGTAGATAAACAGGTATTAGTTTGGCCATTACAGAATACAGTAGATTGTTACCCCAAACTCCTGTAATGATACTCACCCCAGTGGCAGCCTGAGAGCAGTTCTTCATTTCACTCGTACGAGTCATCTACAACAACAAAAACTCACTTTGTTTAATGATAATAAAAATAAATAAATAAAAATAAACACAACCCGCCCCCACCCCCAAAAGAAAAAGAAAAAAATCACATTACAAGACCAAGTTTTTAACTATTTCTAATAACTTTTCAGAGTGCCCGAGTTTGCCGAATTGATATAATTAAATGTACTTTATAGATCACAATTCGAATGCATTTGAACTTACTGAGTCATCTATTGCATACGAGTTGATAAAGTGAGCAAGCATGTTGCAGATCCACAGAGAGAAGATATCGCCAAGAAGACGTGGCATGAGGCCACTATGAAATGGACAGACACGCACACACACACACACACACGCATTACTACATGAGGTAAACGAGCATAGCATGCTCAACACTTTAAATTTCGGGATGTTGGGACGCAAACTGAATTCCAGTACATACGCAAAAAACCCAAGGATTCCCTCTTCTCTGTAGACAGTGATAATGGAATCAAAGACACCACTGAAAAGAATGACGGAACATCATTATTAGCAAAATGACAACACTGTATGGAAAGAAGAGGAGGGTGGGACCCATACTGACCTGTACTTGGTTTCTCTTCCAATAAACTGGACCATGCATCTAAGGGTGATGACTGTAATGAAGAATAAATAAACGTTCAGGACACAAGCAAAAATTTTGGAATTTTTTTTTCTTAAAATAGCACAAAAACAGAAAAGCATTACCATGGAATGGATGCGTGACAATTGTGGCACAGGAGCGTGCGATCATCTCCTTTGTTGTCTGTTGTAAAAAACAAAAAAACAAACAGGTTTTCTTTTTATAACGAACTAATCTGTCTTTATAATGAGCTAAACTGTCTGTAATCCATGCACCTTAATACTTCGTGTGTGTGTCAGGAGAGGGGGGGGGGTGTAGGTAGTAGGTAAAAAGAATGTACAAAAGGCAACATCTGGAGACAGAAGCCTTTACAGTTTGATTTTAAAGAGACCCACCTCATTGACGACATGCTGCAAAGATCCCTCCTCTGTTTTCTGGCCACTGTTCATGACCTTAAAATAGAACATGTACAGCTATAGTTCAATTCAACTTTTCAATGCAATTATTAAATACAATTAATGCAACTTAACCTTAGATACACAGCTGTACATTTGATCATTAAATACACAGATTTTACATGCATACCGTGCCCTCCACTAATATTGGCACCCTTGGTAAATGTGAGCAAAGAAGGCTGTAAAAAATGGTCTTCATTGCTTAATCTTTCGTTAAAAACACTCACAAAAATACTCTGCTCTCATGGATATCAAACAATTGCAAACATCACATATACATACATACATACACACACACATATATATCTTTGTCTGAAGAGGACTCTCCTCTTCAGTTCACTCCACAGGATTTTCTATGGGTTTTAAGTCAGGGGACTGGGATGGACATGGCAGGACATTTATTTTGTGGTCAGTAAACCATTTTTGTGTTGATTTTGATGTATGTTTTGGATCATTGTCCTGCGGGCAGATCCAACCACAGCCAATTTTAAGCTTTCTGGCAGAGACAGTCAGGTTTTTATTTAATATCTGTTGATATTTGATAGAGTCCATTATGCCATGTATCCTAACAAAATGTACAGGTTCTCTGGCAGAAAAACAGACACAAAACATTAAAGTGCCCCTATTATGATTTTTCAGATATGACCCTTCATGTACAGTTTTCGTACACGTTTTTACCAATAAATTTCCATGACTTTGAGGTAAATCTTCACGACCTAAACTCTCAAAGGATATCATCACACATTGCCTCGTTTACATGTTTAGCTTATGTGCAGCATAGTTCCTTACATTCAGAGGTCTCGAGTCAAGGCACTGCATGCTTCTCACTAATCTGTGATGCACTGGAGCCTTTTTCAGCAACTTCTCAAGGAGTGTAATCAAGAGTTTCTTGCAGTCCATCTTAATCTCTAGTCTCTGCCTTTCTGAAATGTTTTTGGAAGACTTGAGCTGGTTCAGTATGGCTTGTGCTGCAAATCCAATCTCAATCTGACAACTGTCCTTGTGCAGCAGTCTTGCTGTCCTGAGAAAGGACATGGAGGAGCTTTAGTGTACATGTGGCCTCTTGCAAGTGCTTTTCCTTCAGAAATCGTCCCATGAGGTCTGCAAAAAAAAAAAAAAAAAAAAAAAAAAAAAGCAGCTATCTTGCTGATGGGGAACATAGCCTGAAAAATCTGGCTTGTGTCTTCGTAAGACTTGTAAGAATAATGAGAATTAGCCACTTTTGGCGCTCACAGTGCCCCTGCAGCTAGGGTTTCATTTCTGGACACAGCACTCGAAATGGTCCCTTGTTTAATGGTGGATGAGAGGGAAGCACTACACCTGGCAGCGGGTGTCACGTCAGTCACCCAGGTGCTTTACACCTTTAGAATGGCTAGATAGCCCTGCCCCTTCCATGTTCGAAATGTCAACATTTTGCACATCCTGATCAATATACACACGTTCAATTCCAGGATGATTTAGAACATTTCCAAAAGAACGGAACTTCTTAATTATTGCCCGTTAATAGGCATTTACAGTGTCTGTGCTATTTTCTTATAGCCGCTTCCCATTTTGCGAAGCTCAACAACCTTTTACCGCACATCACAGCTTGGTCTTACCCATTGTTATGAATGACTAAGGGGAATTTGGCCTGTGTGTTACCTCATATTTCTACCCCTGTGAAACAGGAAGTCATGGTTGAACAATTTCCTGTTCCTAGTCATCTAGGTGTACGACAAAATTGTAAAATCAATGGGAATATACATCAAAAATATTTTTCCCAAATGAATTCGTAGGAGTGATGCAGTATATACATTTTTGATAAACCTGTGTTTTCTTTGCAATTGTTTGATATCCATGAGAGCAGAGTATTTTTCGTGATTTTTTTTAAACAAAAGATCAAAAGGTGAAACAATAGACAATTTCTCACAGCCTTTTTTGCTCATATTTACCAAGGGTGCCAATATTAGTGGCGGGCACTGTATATACACGGTCACAATGTGTATGGCTCCCTTACCTCCAGTTTCTTCTCGTGGCATTTCTGTAGAGAATAAAAAACATTGATAGTTAATAATAAGCCATATATTAATCACCTCCTCAGCTGTTACACGCATGCTGGTCATGAACTAGGGTGAGCCAAGGTGAAAATTTCATACAGCAGATATACAGGGTTAGACTGATTAACATAGTAATAATAATAGTTGTTTTTGTAGAGTCTTATTCATGCAGCTAATGATTTACTAAGAAGAATAAGAACTTTAATATTCATTTTGATTTAGTGAATTTATCTTGTTAAGCAAATTTCCTCATTTGCCTTGACTGGGTTTCCGTTGATACAGGAGCTATTTGTTTGGATGTGTATTTATCTAAGATGAGAAGCTAGTGACAATTTGACAGTAGAGGTGATAGAAGATGCTGCTGATGGATGCCCTGTATGGTATGACACCATTTATTTTTGCTTATTTCTTCATAAATGTAGGACAGTTTTACGGGGTGGGGTGGGGGGGTACCTCAAAGACTGGAATTAGCCGTCTTACCTGCAACACTTTACTGTGGACAATGGTGCCGATGGTCCCTGCACACAGTCTGGGGGCAAGACCTTTAAACAAGCCTGACTTCCCATCGATCTCTATTATGTGTTTGGCTGTTAAAGAAAGAAATAAATCTCAGTTTATGCAAGGACAATCATTCTTAACACATGAGCCTTCACTGAATTATGCAGTAATAAGTCACATTTCAACAGCAATACTCAGCCATAGACAATCAAAGCTCTGACCAAACGCTTCAGAATTTTTTTAATCAGTCAACAGATGTGAATAATCTGTAGCCTAACTATGATTCTGTTGATAGCTAAAAAGCTTGGCACAGTACATCAGCCCTAAGAGAGCTTCCCATTCTTCTTTGCAGGACCTAACAAGCTCCACCAAGTTGGATGGGGAGCGTCGGTGCACAGCCATTTTCAGATCTCTCCAGAGATGTTCAAGTTCAGTCTGGGCTCTGGCTGGGCCACTCAAGGACATTCACAGAGTTGTCCTGTAGCCACTCCTTTGTTATCTTGGCTGTATGCTTAGGGTTGTTGTTCTGTTAGAAGATGAACCTTCGCCCCAGTGCGCTCTGGAGCAGGTTTTCATCAAGGATGTCTCTGTGCATTCATCTTTACCTCGATCCTGACTAGTCTCCCAGTTCCTGCGGCTGAAAAACATCCCCACAGCATGATGCTGCCATCACCATGCTTCACTGTAGGGATGGTATTGGCCAGGTGATGAGTGGTGCCTGGTTTCCTCCAGACATGACACTTGCCATTCAGGCCAAAGAGTTAAATCTTTGGTCTGAGTGTCCTTCAGGTATCTTTTGGCAAACTCCAGGCAGGCTGTCCTGTGCCTTTTACTGAGGAGTGGCTTCCATCCAGCCACTCTACCATTCAGGCCTGATTGATGGAGTTCTGCAGAGATGGTTGTTCTTCTGGAAGGTTCTCCTCTCTCCACAGAGACACGCTGGAGCTCTGTCAGAGTGACCATCAGGTTTTTGGTGACCATTGACCAATCGCTCAGTTTGGCCAGGCGGCCAGCTCTAGGAAGAGTCCTACTGGTTCCAGATTTCTTCCATTTATATCCATTGTGCTCATTGTGCTCACTGGGACCTTCAATGCAGAAATGTTTCTGTACCCTTCCCCAGATCTGTGCCTCGATACAATCTGTCTCGGAGGTCTCCAGACAATTCCATGGACTTCATGGCTTGGTTTGTGCTCTGACATGCATTGTTAACTGTGGGACCTGATATAGAGAGGTGCACCTTTTCAAATCATGTCCAATCAACTGAATTTACCACAGGTGGACTCCAAGTTGTAGACACATCTCAAGGATGAGAATAGAAGGCTGTGAATACAACGTACCTGTGCTCTTTTTGTTTTTTATTTATTTTTAATAAATTGGCAAAGATTTCAAACAAGCTTCTTTCATGTTGTCATTATGGAGTATTGTTTGTGGAATTTTGAGGAAAATAATGAATTTAATCTATTTTGGAATAAGGCTGTAACATAAAAAAAAATGTGGAAAAAGTGAAGCGCTGTGAATACTTTCCAGATGCACTGTATGTTTGTGTGTGTAATTATAATAATATATATATAAAACTCAATTAACAGTGACCATGAGCAGAGAGCTTACATTTAACGGTTTATGACCTCCTGATTAAAGCTTAAACAAAAAAAGATTGGCATCTGGATCGGTTTCGGCTGTAAAAATCCTGATCGGTGCATCAGTAATGAACACCATTAAGCTAAAGCACTTCCCATCTGAAGGGTAAATGAACTCACCCAAACACATCCATGAGATTATTCAGATATATACACAATATACAGAGAGCGATTTGAGAACTGACTCCACCCCTGAAACACGACAGTGGAAAATTTTTAATTGTGTAGCTTTAAATATATTTAAGAGGGGCAGACTTCAAACACTGAACAGTGATGTTTACTGTATTTGTTTACAAGGTGCAACAGGTTAACAGGTTTTTTTTTTGCATACAGTCTGTAAAATTAACAATTTTGATTATTAGAAGGTAAATTTATTTGTCATGGCTCACACTATGTTCCTAAATTCTGTCATAATTGACCAGCTCAAGTTCTCTCATGCCTACTTGTTATATTGTGGCATGAGAAAACTCAAAATAATGTGTTCTTTAATTAAATTTTTTAATTAATAAATGATTATGACAATAATCGAGATCTCAATATTGATAAAAAAAAATAACCGGGATTATCATTTTGGCCATCGTGCAGCCCTAAGGAACATGACAAGTCCCAGGAGATTTTGTAGATTAACGCAGTGGCAAGCTCTCGTCATTAAAGTAATATTATTATCTCAGCTCAATGTTCCATGTGTTAATGGGGTTAACTGGAAATGAATTCATTAATCTTACCATAAGCAAAGAGTCCAGGAAGCTGATACACCTGTCTGCCAAACAAATTCCTTCCAAGAGTGGGCGGAAGAGGTTCATGTCCCACCTGAAATCCAGGTAAAAATATTAACATGGTGATACTGATGATTAAACCAACTAACTAAATGTTTATGAGAAATAAACATTTTTGGTGTGTTTACGATACAGCAGATTCATGTTTTAAATATTTTTAATTGATCTTCCATGTTTATATCGCATTGGCAGTTCTTTGTCAGACCACTCACCAGACGCACCAACAATCTCTGCTACTGCTTTCCAAACTTTACTTTTCTCAAGGTTTCTACACATTCGTAATTAGGAGGTCATAATTTATATGCATAAAGAGAAGACAAAACCATGGATATAGTATTTTCTTCCATTTTTGTGCATCACACAGTACATGCAAACTGCAGGTAAGAACTACAGTCTTGAGTGGCAGAACTGAAGAAGAATTGGGACCAAACCGGACCCCCCAATAAAAAAAAAAAATATATATATATATAAATAAATAAACAACCCAAAACGTAATTCAAATGATGCTTCGTGTGCTTGCTACTGTCGCCGAAATGAAGTGTGTGTGTGTGTGTGTGAAGAGGTCCACACGCACACAAATCAAGTAAACAGTTGACTACCGTTTTAACGCTTGCTATGTAACGCGAGTTTCAGTGAAGGAAACAAAAAAGAAAATGAAGTTCAGTGCAAATTCTGAGGTAAAGCATTTTATAAGTCATTTACAACTATAGTCAATGGTTAGCTTTGAAAATATTTGGACAGCATTCTCGTTTTTTTTTCCCTTTTTTAAGCTGCCACCATTGTTTCACCAGCTTTCACTAGAGTTTTTAACATGAATACCGACTGATGTTCCTAATAAAATGGACCATGCAGTTATTTATTCATTCATAAAACCGTGACTATTTAATAAATATGCAGATGAATCTCAGCTAATGACTTGTAGCAATGTTTTAAAGGAAGTAATAGATACTTTCCCCTGAAAAAGAGAGGACAAACCTGCACTAATAACATGCAGGATGACTTCGACCTCATCATCTAACTCGTACAAGAAGTCTTTATTGCCTGACAGCGTGACGTTTACTGAAAATATGACCAGTTGTGTGTAAAATCATAAAGATCAGAGACGATCAGTAACCTTCACCTCCACTGCAACAAAAGGACGTGCTTCCTGTAAACGGCTAATTCTTCGCCATGACTAGCTCACACAGTAACCCCTGGCTGAGCCTGGCTTCGGTTGAGCTAACCCGGCTAACACACTCGGCTCATAACCTGCTGATAAGGACGGTACAAATACCAGATCTCTTCGTATTGATCTTACAGTGCACTACACGGAGTGTACAGGCCAGTGTGTTACTCAATACCGTCAGGAGTACAGTTCTAAAGGGAGCAGGAAACCTTGAATGTAACCCATTGTACGAGCAGCTAACCTTGCTATTGCTAAATGACAGCGGCATCGTTCGGAGGACAACACAACAATTTCTGATGCTTCAGAACATCGTTTTGGCACATTTCGGATTAAAGCACAACAGAAGTCTGTCTCGTGGTTATATTCGACACCATATTTTGCTCGACAGACTTGCTAACCTTTATTGACTAGCAACCTAGCTAGTTAGCCGGCAATGTCGCGTCTTCCTAGAAAAGTGTAAACAGGTGCAATCTCTCATATAGACATAGATACAGATATAACATAAACGCACTTACTTGTACTAACACCTTAATGTACATAAGAGGGTGGGAAAGGACAGTTAACCCAGACCCTAAGAGTATTTGGCCACATGTTTCCGCCATTATTTCGTCCCCCTCCTTAACAGGGAAGGAATTTTGGTAAAGCGATGGGGTTCGTCACGTGATAACGGGTGCTCGCAAACCTGGTCACGTGATACGCGTTGACAGGGAACGAAACTTGAGCTAATCAACATGCGGTAACGGCGGTGACATCTTGGAGGGGGCAAATATCGTGGTTGAGTTCATCTTAACTTTAGTTTAGATCACTTTTTCCCCCAAACATCATCGAGTACTCCTGCACCTTTTAGTGTTTTTAATAATAATAATAATAATAATAATAACTATTAATATTATTATTATTATTACTTCTATTATTATTATTATTATTATTTAAAAATATAATATTATTGTTATAATTTTTTTTGTTATTATTATAATTTTCTGTTCTGGTTATTATTATTATTGTTGTTGTTGTTGTTATTACTGCTACACAAGAAACAGTATAATTTATTAATAAATATGGCTAGATTCTCATCAAAGTAACACAGTAAAACATTATACCCTACGCATAACCGGATCCTCATCATATTCTGGGTGGAAAAAAACTGTTGAAAAAGACCAAAATGATCAGGTGCACAATGCAGGAACGGATCGTAGTTGACCCATGATCTGTATGGACTCGCCCATACAATTTTCTCCATATGCCTCTGTCCTGGGTGTCTTCCTGTGACACCTTGGCTTCTATTAAGTCGATGCTTATTTGGGCCATGTAGTTCCGTAGCAGTCTTCCCAACAAAGGTGTTTATGTTAATGAGTCTGGTTTTTGGAGGGGGTGGAATACGTCTGAAAAGCGTATCAATGGTTAATATTGGGCATGCGTTTGTGTTACTGTGTGGGGGTATTTCGTTTGTGTAACCACACTGTTAGAAAAACCATGATGTTTAAATGTGTACATATGTGTGTAGAATTTTTGGTTGTGAAATAGATTAAAACAAATGTTGATTACGTTTTTAGGGAGCCGGTTGTGGATGCCCGGGTGAGCTCGAGACAACAGGGAAGGAACTGGCTTTTTTGAATGCTGCCGTATGTCGAGCTCACTCAGCAGGTCTGCTTAGGCTCAATAAGGCTCATCCAGCCTTAGTAATCACTTCAAGCAGCTCTTTATATGCTGCACTCAGTTTTTAGCACATCCTTCTGGCTCCTCAGAGAATTATAATATTATTTTTGTGTGCTTGGTTTTTTTTCTTCTTCCATTTTTGGCTTTCCATAGCGGAAGGAGTCGCCGCGATGCGAGCTCCAAAATAAAGCCGAGAGCCGAACCCGGAAGACAGGGCAAAGATAGGGCAGCACTCGTCTCCAGCTCCTCTTCCGGATCCATAAGAGATCCCCCGAACCCGAGACGACTAGCTGCCTCAGCAGCTCGGCAAAGCGAGCTGCTTAATGTAGGTGTTACCATGCGCAGCATCTCGAGGCCGCTATCGCATGCTACAACCCTAGACACTTCACCCAGAAAGTGTGCACTTTTCCCCGTGATGAAACGAGAGTAAGCTGTAACACAATTTCTGAATTCTTTCTCACTCATTGCTTCCCTCTCTTTTCTTTTTCTCTAAAAAAGGGATAGAAATTTTAGAGATTTTTGTGAAAATATTGAGTAGAAATGAAGCGGTTTTTGTCACACAAGCAAGAGACATGCAATCTCACTGAAGATAATCAGGCTGGCGGCCTGGTTCACAGGTGCCATATATATATATATATATATATATATATATATATATATAAATAAATAATGCAACTTAATTGCCATGTCACCTGATCATGGTAGGCCTATATGTAGAGGCATGATTTTACACAAGCTTCAGATACCTGTCACGCGTGCATGGTCGCTCCTATACTGTTATGCTAAATGCAACATTGAAGTTCCCTTTGAAAGGGAACACTAATACTAAATAACACTTTATAATTGATTTCTTGCAGAAGCAGAACAATATGATGGTCCCAATTAACCTAAATTCATTGACTTGATTATTAGGAACCAGTTTTACAAACAGGTAAACAGTTGCAGGTATACGTGGGCTTACATCATTGATTCTGATCACCAACAAACATCGCCATGAAAGACCATGCAAAACTATTTCATGCAATTACAAATTTTGCCAATTCAAGTAGTTTTCCACACAAAAAAAACGCTCAATAAACTCCACAAGTTGTATTGCAAATTTTGAAAAAAGCCAAAGCAAAATCAAGCGTTTTTTGGCTGCAACAGTCACAAAAAACACAAAAACAAAAACAAAAAAAAAACTCAAAATACTGAACAGACTGATTTTGAATCCTGCTACTTTGCATTTTGTGGAATTTCACAGTAATGAGGTCTAAAGCTGACATCCAAAATGTATTTTGAAACATGTTCTGTAAAGTGTTCTCCACAGCAAACACCTTTCTCAATGCAACATTCTTTCCCTCGAGTACGGACAGAGGTGGCTGCATCAACAAAGTGCACCACGGCTGGGATGGTAGTTAGGCATAGAGTTTATGGAAACATACAAATTTATACGTTAAGAGCAATGCACCCCTCACTCACATACTCGAGTTTTAATCAAAAGGTTCACATTTCAAATTTCTGTTGGAATCTTTCTTACCATGTTCAGTATCATGTACATGTTGTACAAGATTCAGTTTCAGTTATTCCTACTGATTATTTTGAAATGTTTAACAGAGGTACAGTATATTTTGAGATGTTTACATAACCTTTAAAAAACAATTGTTGGTTTTAACTTTTCTTTCTGTTTCTGCTGAAGACGTTTAGCTTATTTATTAAATGATCTGGCAGACAGAACATGGGAGTGAGAAACATTTAGAATTGTCTCTAGGGATGGGCTCACATCATTGAGTTCTATTCCACACCAATCACATGGCTGTGGTTCTTGTGACGTCATTTAGCTTCTATTAGAATCTGCTGGGCCTATTCATAGCAGCTAGAAACAGAAAGCCAATGGTAGTTTTCTGGCTCGGATTAAGTGTTGCTGTTTTTTAACCTGGTGATGTCCTAATGAAATGCTTTATTTTTTTACAGACTGAATAAACATTCAACAAGTTATTATTTTGAATGTTTGGTTAGATGTAGGCTTTAGTTAGAGATGTATATGGGCTATAATCTGTATTAAAACCTGTTTGCCCCACTTTTTCAATGGAAAATGAAAACTTTACAATGTACATCTACTCCATTTGCCTTTTGGTTGTTGTTATAATGGTACTTGAGTTTTTTTTTCCACTCAAAAACCTTAAAACCCTCAGTCTCAGAAACACTAAAAACCATTTGAAACACTCCAAACCCCTATATAATAAATAAATAAATAAACCTCTCTGAAATACTCCATAAACCAGTGGTCACCAACCGTGTTCCTGGAGATTGACCTTCCTGAAGACTTTAGCTACAATCATAATCGTGCCCACCTGACCATCTAATCACTGCCTTAGGAAGCTCTTGATGAACTAAAACAAGGTGTGTGAGATTAAAATCTGCAGGAAGGTAGATCTAAAGTAAGAGGGTTGGTGAACGCTGCCATAAACCATCCGAAACCCTAAAAAGAAAACAAAAAAAACCCATCCAAAACTCTCCTTTCTTTTGGCAAGTTTAAGAACAAACTGTGCTGCTGAAGTGAAAGTGTTTCACGAAGTCCAAAAAACACACATTCACAGATTTGGGCCTAGAATTATAGGAATCTTTTAGGACCAGATCGTGGCCCAAATCGAACAGTGTGAATCAGGTTTTTAGCACCTGATGTCGCCAGTGAGCTGTGTTTGGAGGTATGTAATTAAAGAGCTACGGAGAACTTCGTTTCTCCTATCAATACCATAAGGCACGGTCAAATGTCAAATGTATTTTTTTTTTAAAGGTTTGTGTGATAGCCACGTGATATTCTCGGGTTATTATGAACAAAGAAAATGACGAATCGAACAGGCCCTATAATAATCGTTTCACGCATGCGCAGTAAAGGTCGAGTGGCACAGACGCTACTTGATGTGCGTCTCGTGCCCAGTTTGCACAGCGCATGCGCACACATGCGCAGCGTACATTGGGCAGGGGTGCAGACTGGGCAGTGACACCTCCGTTCTGTTAAAGGTAAAAAAAAATATATATATATATCTATTTTTAAAATATGATAATATTATAGTCTTTCTGTGTTATTGCACGAGAAACACTACATGATTGTACAGCTGGTCGCCTTAACATGAACATATTTCTGAAGGAGTTTTCCAGGCAGCTCGATCTAAATAAAGCGCGTGATTGTGTGTTTTGAGGAGCTTTAACTCCGTTCTGCTTGAAGGTGCGTTCAACTGAAGCTGTTAGCTGAGCTGCTAATATTTAATAGCTGAATCCGAAATGGCTCTTTTCTTATTATTTTAGGCACGGTCTACATATATACACACACATTATTTACAATTACATACAGTACATTAATGCTGAATGTGAGTTTTGAGTATAAATGTGTATATTGTCAAGTAAAGTGGGTTTTGATAGTCATTGCTCTATATAGCTTTTATACACTGGAAGGACATGTGTTTTCTCCAGGCCCAGGGTCCAATACAGAACAGAACAGAACACAAGACTACATCAAGTGCAAATACACAACCGTGTGAGACGAGCGCAGGACTATAAATACACGAAACAATCAACTGAGACTTGTTTCATATAAATGTGACATTTTGATCTATTAAAGAACAGCCACGAGCTAGGTTTTACTATCTTAAAACTCGAAATAAGTATGACTTATTATAATAACTGATCTTGTTCTTTGCTTTGTGAGGATGTGGAGATGGAGACCTGTATGACCTCCGGTGAGGGGACATCAAACTTTTTGGGACGCATCATCATTGTGAACGAAGAGAACCGTGGATTCCAGACATCTCTTAAAGAAGAACCTAAGGATGAATATTACCTCTGTAAGACCGAAGGGAGAATCTTTAACTCTCGTTTTTAAAGCCATCTTTTAATCTAACTACCGTTTTATTTTTCACCGGAGCAGTCCCTCTGTCTTCGTGTTCTGTACTTTATTGGTTCCTCCAGGATTTCGTGACTTCAGAAATGAATGCAAAATCAATCAAACTCCGCGATATTCGGCGGAGCTTGACGTTTTTGAAAATAACCACAGATTTGGGCCAAGACACGTCGTGTGACATCATCGCAACACGCATTCAACCAAAGCCCTCTCCGATTCACGTGCATCGAACATGAGTACAGATAAAAAATTTTTTAAAAAAGTCTCATTTACCAACAAACATCACTGTGAAAGACCGTGCTAAACAATTATGGGCAATTGCAAATTTTGCCAATTCAAGTCATTTTCCACAAAAAAAAAAGCACAAAAAACTGCAAGTTGCATCACAAATTCGGAAACAAAGCCACAGCAAACATTTTTGCAACAATCACAAAAACACTTCACGAAATCCTGAATTATTTCTTAAGAGCTATATGAATATTTAAATTATGACACCGCAGGTGGAGAAACATCAGACGCCGTGGACCAACCGAATGAAGAATTCCAGATTAAACTTATAAAAGAGGAAGACGTTGAAGATGAAGCTGAAGATGAAGACTACCTCTGTACGACAACGGGTTTCACACAAACCAGACATTTAAAATAACTCATTACAAATGCTAAGGACATCTAGTGCCCCACTTAGCATAGAGAGATTAAACCTGAGCAGTAGACAGGCAAGGCTTTGTTACTCATTAAATAAGTTTATAATGATTTATCATTTTTATAAAGGGACAAAGTGAAGAAACAAAGTTTGACTTTTTTACACAAATCAGGTTCTTGCACAGGAATGAAATAAATATGTACATCATATGAATATGCCTCTGTTTCATACATACACTTACATTTTTTTTGTGTTTTAATCGTTTCTCTGCTGTGTTGTGTGCTTTTCTTTTCTCCAGACTGTGAGATTTGCAAATCTTTCTTCATCAATAAGTGTGAGCTTCACGGTCCACCAATCTTCATCCCCGATACTCCTGTTCTTATTGGGGTTTGGGACCGAGCCAGACAAACTCTTCCACCATTTCTGGAAATTCGGAAGTCTGATATTCCAGATGCAGGTCTGGGAGTATTTAATACGGGGGGAACGGTTCCAGTAGGTGTGCACTTTGGGCCATATGAGGGAGAGCTGGTGGATCGAGAGGAAGCCATGAACAGTGGTTACTCCTGGGTGGTAATTATGTGTCTTAACTTCTGTAAACATTCTCTTGTGTTTTCCGCAGCAGCGTCTATTGTTCAGTCATTTATCTTCATTAAGAGTTTTTTCACAGTTTTTGTCTCTCTCTGGGTCCAAAACCTTCTTTTTTTTTTTTTTTTACTATCAATGAAGTGGCAGTCTAGTCAGGCTTTTAAGCTTTTACAGAGCTAATACAGTGTTGTAAGCCTGACTGATGCTGCTGTTCTCTAAATTAACCACAGGTTCTGCAAATAAACTATTTTCCCTCAGTCTACAGGCTATTGTACATGCAAATACTTATTTCTTGCTCCTTAAACAACTTTGGCTGCATTAAACAATTTAAACAAATTTAGATCCAAGACAGGCAGACGTACATAACATATACTATATAGGCAAAAGTATGCACACCCTTGTCCATCACACCCATATGTGGTTCTTCCCCAAACTGTTACCACAGTGTTTAAAGCACGCAATTATATAGAACGTATATCCTGTACACTGTAGCATTACAGTTTCCCTTCACTGGAACCAAGAGGCCACAACTTGTTCCAGCATGATGACGCCCCTGTACACAACGCGAGCTCCAGTCAGATATGGTGTTAGAAGATAGGGAGTGGAGGAACTCGAGTTTCCTGCACAAAGCCCTGACGTCGACCCCAATGAACACCTTTGTGATAAACTGGAACACCTACTGCACCTCAGGCCTCCTCACCCAACATCAGAACATGACCTCATGCTCTTGTAGCTGAATGAACACACATCCTCACAGCCACACTCCAAAATCTAATGGAAAGGCTTCCCAGAAGAGTTGAGCTTATTATAACAACAAAGGGGGAATAAATCTGTAAGGGACTGTTCAGCAAGCACATATACAAATGGTAAATGGTCTGCACTTATATAGCGCCTTTTTAACCTTAGCGGTTAAAACTATACAAAAAACTATACACTGTTTCTCATGTACCCATTCTCACACACATCCACGCCTACCACAGGAAGAAACTTGGGGTTCAGTGTCTTGCCCAATGGCACTTCAGCTTGTGGAGGCATGTGGGCCAGGAATCAAACCGACAACCACGAGACACAGCCGTGTGATGGTCAGGGTTGCACATACTTTTGGCCTTATAGTGTATATATAATATATAATATATATATATCACCATGTTTTACAGATATCCAACAGAAGACAGTGTGAGCAGTACATTGACGCCAAGAGAGAGATACATGCGAACTGGATGAGGTGAAAAATGCACTGTTGAATTCTTTCTTTTCAAACCAAACTGATAATTCATTATTTACTATTGTATTTCACATATTGCTGTGTATGACCATGTGTTCCTCATGATTCTCATTTTCTTTCTCGTGTTCTCTCTGTTGCTCCGCCTCATTCTCTCAGGTATGTGAATTGTGCTCGTAATGATGAAGAACAGAATTTGGTGGCTTTTCAGTACAGAGGGGGAATTTTCTACCGTTGCTCTCGACCCATTGAACCAGGACAGGAACTGCTGTTGTGGTATCAAGAGGAGTACGCCAAAGATCTCAGCATCGCGTTTCACTACCTCTGGAAGAAAAAGTGCTTTGCAAATGGTTATGTACAACATTGTGATTTTTATTATGCTTATTTAGTTTCAAAACGGATTTCTGGATTTAAATGTGTTTTATATCTAATTAATTTTTCCCTGTTTTTAAAGCATCCAGATCAGCTTAATACCAAAATATTCATGAAATAATTTACAAGAAAACTGTACTGCAAAGTTTCCACATGAACTTTAAGAAGAGCTGAAATAGTCAATATTATATATATATATATATATAAATAAATCAGAATTTCTCCTTGGCTGAGTAACAAAGTTTGCACTTTGCCATTTTAGGAATATCATATCATATAATGGAGAGTTTACACTGTACTTGGCACTGGCTCTGATCATCCAGAAATCACACAACCTGACTTGCATGAGCTCCACAAGACCTCTGAAGGTGTGCTGTGGTATCTGGCACCAGGACATTAACTGCAGATCATTTAAATCCTGTAAGTTGTGAGGTGGGGACTCCATCGATCATACTTCTTTGTCCAGCACATCCCACAGACGCTTGATCGGATTGAGATCTGGGGAACTCGAGGCCAAGTCAACATCTTGAACTCTTTGTCATGTTCCTCAAACCGTTCCTGAACAATGTTTGCAGTGTGGAAGGGCGCATTATGCTGCTGAAAGAGGCCACTGCCATTAGGGGTGTACTCGGTCTGCAACAATGTTTAGATAGGTGATAGATACCAAGTATCATCAACAACTAGCATATTTACCACTTACTGGCATATTTTAATATGTTGATAGGAGTGCATTACACTCACTGTAAAAGTGACAAACGTGACTTCCTGTTGCCAGTACGTCACGCTACGACTATAACTGAATATTGGTATGTAGATGTCTTCAGGCCAGGATTCGTATCAAACGTGAAGTTTGGTGGAGATTGAACATTTGTATGTATGAGTTATAGCTACTTCCTGTTTCAAGGCGAAACATGAGTTCAAGAGCCTTTTTGGTAAGTATTGGCATGTTCTACATGTGTGCCAAATTTCATACATGTAGGTGAAACGTAGCGCGAGGCGCACATCATTGACATTTTGAGCCATTTTTCCACACTCAATTCTGGAACCCCTATCAAATGTAAATTTTCACCAGCTCTGACAGATGTGCAAATTTTTGTTTAGGACCTCTAAAATGCGATTTATTTGAGAAAAGAAGTAATGGCACCGATTTAATATGGCCTTACACCATCGGTGTTTGAGACCTAATGATGGCCAGGACCCAAAGTTTCCGAGCAGAACATTGCCCAGAGCATCACACTTCCTCCGCTGGCTCACCTTCTTCCCATAGTGCATCCTGGGGTCATCTGTTCACCAGGTAAACGACCCACATGCACTCAGCCTTCTCAAGATGTCAAAGAAAATGCGATTCATTGGACCAGGCCACTTTATTCCATTGCTCCATGGTCCAGTTCTGATGCTCATGTGCCCATTGTAAGAGCTTTTGGTTGTGGACCGGGGTTCAGCATGGGCAGGTACTAACTTTTGGTAGGTACTAACCACTGCATACCGGGAACACCCCACAACAATGCTATTTTGGAGATGCTCTGACCCAGTCGTCTCGCGGTCACAATCTAGCCCGTGTCAAAGTCACTCAGATCCTTACGCTTGCTCATTTTTCCTGCTTCCAACACGTCAACTTCGAGAAGCGATTCTTCACTTGCTGATTAATAAATCTATCCCACCCCTCAACAGGTGCCGCTGCAACGAGATCATCAATGTTCTTCACTTCACCCGTCAGTGGCTTTAATGTTATGGCTGATCATGTACTAGGGCACTGATAACTGTAATGACAAAGTTGTACTGTTTTCTGCAATTAGTATTTTTTTTCTTTTTTCTGCTACAGGAATGAACAGCACACAAGTGTTCTCCTGCTCTTTGTGTCCAGTGTCCTATACTTCTCAAGTTTACTTTCACAAACATGTCAGAAGATGCCACTATGAGGAGTATTTGAGACTCCTGAATTCGGGAGAGATTAAATTTGAGACTCTGATGCCCACAAGGAACTCCAGTAGTCAGCAGACAGCCTCTGGTTCTCTGGGCACTAGCACCTCTCATGAACAAACGCAGCAAGAACTCCATCACTGTTCGGATTGTGGGAAAACTTTTCCTCAGCTGAGTGTTCTCCAGTTACACCAGTGCATTCCCACGGGGAAAAAAACGCACCACTGTTCATCGTGTGGAAAGAGTTTCAGTAACAAGGGAACTCTCATAAGACATGAGCGCATCCACACTGGAGAGAAACCGTTCCACTGCGCCCAGTGTGGTAGAAGTTTTACTCAGAAAAGTCACCTCCAAACACACGAGCGCATTCACACCGGAGAAAAACCGTTCCAGTGCTCACACTGCGGGAAGAGTTTTAATCACCAGAGTCATCTCCAACAACACCAGCGCATCCACACCGGAGAGCGGCCGTATCAGTGCTCGCAGTGTGGTCGAGGTTTCACTCACCTCGGACACCTCCAACAACACCAGCGTACTCACACTGGAGAAAAGCCGTTTCAGTGCTCGGAGTGTGGGAAAAGTTTTAATCACCAGAATAATCTCCAGACTCACCTGCGCATTCACACGGGTGAGAAACCGTATCACTGCACTCTGTGTGGGAAAAGTTTCATTCACCAGAGCCATCTCCAGTTCCACCAGCACATCCACACTGGAGAGAAGCCGTTTCAGTGCTCTGTGTGTGGCAAATGTTTCAATCGAGCAAGTCATCTTCAACAACACCAGCGCACGCACACCGGTGAGAAACCGTATCAGTGCTCAATGTGTGGGAAACGTTTTACACGAAACACTCATCTGCAAAAACATCAGCGCAAACACCCATCAGAGACGCCATATTAACGAGGTATTACGGACGGTTTCGTCTCATCAAGAAGTGCGCGTGCACTCGCACACGAATAGATCAAATCCAGAAACGTGAGTTCATCATCACTCTCTTTCTGATTAAATGTGATCAATGATGTGAAGCATGTTTGTGTTGTGTAAATGTAGGTTTAGACACCCTCTTGACCAAAAATTCTTCAGTTTATATAGTCTTGTTTAATGTCTGATTTGTTTTACGATTTAGAGGACACTGGCATTTGATCCTGCCGACGTAAGAAAGGTGTATTTACACTAGTCATAAACAATCTGATAATCCGAGTGAATGCGGAGGTGTACCTGACGATAAACGTGGCAGAATTATGTTAATGTATGTAGAGCTGCCCAGTCTCATCCACAACAGAACAGTGTGGTTCTTGGTTAGAAGAAAAACCTGCAGTAACAGCAGCACTGCTTTTATGAATAAAATTGGAAAGTGAACAGCAGCGTATCCTCAAATCAACTGATAGTGAGAGTGACTATGGTGGAAAAATAACTCGGAACTCCTCAGATATCGTGGAAGGAATTTAAGTACCATCAGGTCCTTTTCAAAATGTATCAAACGTAATGGAAAACAAAGAGAATTATTTTATGTTCTTATTTAACCATAAAAAAAAATACATAGGTGAACATTTATGATTCTCAAATTCCTCCAGAGGTCAACAGCAATCATTTCTCCAAAAAGACAAGAGACCATCTTCTAGTGATCATCTCAGTGGATTTTAGTCCTATCGACTATCACTCAGCTTTATGACATGATGCTGTCCTCTAAACCAGCGATCCCCAACCCCCGGTCCGTGGGTCATTTGGTACCGGGCCGCACAGAAAGAATAAATAACTTACATTATTTCCGTTTTATTTATGATCTGGATCTGAAAAATGAGCGGATTCTCTCCGTTACATCCTTCTACGACTTGCTCCTGACGCATGTCAAGACGCTTGTCTCAGTCACGTGATACGTTGAAACCTTCCCATAGAGACCAGAGAGCGTTAAGGGGTAGAGCGGAAGTTACTCATGCTATGTTGTTGGCGTGATGTTACCAGGACGCTGCTAATAAAGCTGCGATTTCACATCGGATTCACGTTTATTATTAGATTTTTAAAATACCCCAGTTTTTATGCCGGACGTATCATTTTATTTTGTTGTATTTATCCGCCACACCTTAAAGGCCGGTCCGTGAAAATATCGTCTGATATTAAACCGGTCCGTGGCACAAAAAAGGTTGGGGACCGCTGGTCTAAAGCACAGCTGTGTCAAAGCTCTGTTCTTTTGTAATCAGGAATAACAAGCGTGGTGGTCTTCAAATCAGTTTCTAGAAGCTTCACAGTACAGAATCAACACTTGAAAAAATTGGTCATTGATGATCTGCTTATCCATGGTTCTGATGGACACGAGTTCCGTTTTTAACACTACTCACTGTGATATTTGTACTTTTCTAATGTGTTCTGGTTCTCACGTTTAGTTCTTTAGTATTCAGTCTGGTTCCTCTTCGGTTTCCTCCTCCTGTCACCTCTGGCCTGTGAATCTGCACTGTAACAATGTCTGTTGTTAAAAGCACTATATAAATAAAATGGAACGTGATTTAATTGTATTCAATTTAAATCCTAATTAACAATTGACTTTCTATAAGCCACCCATGTCTTACTGAATGTAGACTTTATGGTAGTAATTGTTTTAGAATAATTAGATAATTGTTTCATTGTTATAAATACTTTCTTTTAATCAGTCATTTTTAAATGACTTAAGATTTTGAATTCAAAATGAAAATGCTACATATTTTAAAACCTACTGCATCGGCATGTTACATTTATTATAAACATGTTCAAATTAAATACAGTTGTACTGATACAACTAGATTTACTTTCTCTTTTTTCAAACAAACCAAAAATAAAACTTTTTTTTAAGGCTTGTGTGTTGCACATCTGAATGCTTGCAAAAGTATTTTTTTTCCTATTTTGTTTATTACATCCTGTAATTTAAATATATTTTTATTTAGATTTCATGTCATGGACACACAAAATAGTCCAAATTGGTAACGTGAAATGAAAAAAAAAACAAAAAACAATTTTTTAAAAATTCGAAAAAAAATGTATAAAACGGGGTGCATGCATATGTATTTACCCCCTTTGCTATGAAGCCCCTAAATAAGATCTCATGCACCCAATTACCTTCAGAAGTTATATAATTAGTTCAATAAAGTCCACCTGTGTGCAATCACATGAGTGATATATACACCTGTTCTGAAAGGCCCCAGAGTCTGCAACACCACTGAGCAAGGGGTGCCATGACGACCAAGGAGCTCTCCAAACAGGTGAGGGACAAAGTTGTGGAGAAGTACAGATCAGGGTTGGGTTATAAAAAATATAATATCTGAAACTTTGAACATCCCACAGAGCATCATTAAATCCATTATTAAAAATGTTCAAGAATATAGCACCACAACAAACCTGCCAAGACAGGGCCGCCCACCAAAACTCATGTACCAGGCAAGAGGCGCATTAATCAGAGAGGCAACAAAGAGACCAAAGATAACCTTGAAGGAGCTGTAAAGCTCCACAGTGGAGATTGGATTATCTGTCCATAGGACCACCTGAAGCCATACACTCCACAGTGCTGGGCTTTATGGAAGAGTGGCCAGGTTCACCTTCGAGCAGGACAATGACCTTAAGCATACTGCTAAAGCAACACTCGAGAGGCTTAAGGGGAAACATTTAAACGTCTTGGAATGATCTTATTTCTTGTTTGTTTCACAATAACAAATATTTAGAATGTTCCAAGTGGGAGGCATGTTGGGTAAATCAGATGATCTACAGGAACAGTTCAGGGTAGTGGGAGACTCCGAGATGTCGGTGTAAACGGTTACAGAAGGTAATCCAGAGCCGTGATCCGAAACAGGCAGAAGGTCGAGATAAACCAGATAAAACTCGGAAGGCTTGGTATCGCGGTTAAGGAGCGTGTAACTCCGCAGCGTGAAGTCGGAGTGTGGAATCAGAAGGCTGGTCTCAGGTGTTGTGAATTAGAACTCGGGTGATCTCGCGCGCATGCGCGCTCGTGTGGGTTCCTGGGAACTGAAGTCCAGGGCGGACCGTGCTGTGCGCATGCGCGCTTGTGTTGGCTGCTGGGAGTCCCGGTCGGGCTGAGCTCTGACACATGCATGATTAAAAAAAAAAAATAATTAACTTTAATATGAAGTCATGGCAGCTTTAAACTTTGATACTTTTGTCTATCAGGTGTAATTTAAATCATTCACTTTGCTTATTTTACTAGTAGTTTATTTATTTTTCTGTAAAAATGCTGAGCAGTGAATTACACCTAAAGCAAAGTGGAAAGGTTCAAATTCTCTCTATGTCTCTTACAAGCACAGTTTACTTCAACCCATCCCCCACCAAACACACACACACACACACACACACACACACACACACACACACACACACATATATACATATAGTGTGGACTTTGGTCTCCACAGTCTAAATAAACCTCACACGTTTAAGAAGCTTTCGAGAGACACAGGGATTTGGACATAAACATGGCGTGTTGGTATGCTGTGTATCTGCTGCTGTCTTCAGCTTTGGCTGAGGCCAGTGTTACTGAACAGACTTTTTCAGGCCATTCTGATGGTTCTGAGAAAATCAGCGGTGAAGAAGGAACAAGCAATTTGGGGAGCTTTGATGGTACAGCAGGACCCAGTGAGAGAAATGGTACCGGCAGGCTGCTGGTGGTGCCAATGGATGGGAGTCACTGGACTGTGATGAAGGCCGTGGCAGAGGAACTGGGCCGCAGAGGCCACACCGTGCTGGTGCTGATGCCGGAGGTCAGCATGCGTCTGGACTATGGGAAGCACTACATGAGCAAAACGTTTCCAGTTCCGTACACGAAGGATCTATTTAACCGACTAATGAAAAACTCAGAGCAACTGCTTGGTAATAGACCAGGTCTCATCGAGAGAATCTCAGGGAAACTGAAACACATGAAGGAAATTATGAATCTGATGATCTCCACAAGTGAGAGTTTGTTATTTAACCATGAGCTGGTGGAGTTTTTACGAAAGCAGGAGTTTGATGCGGTACTGACCGACCCTATGATGCCAAGTGGAGCACTTTTAGCTTTTAATCTGTCTTTGCCTGCCATCTACATGCTACGAGGTTTACCATGTGGTATGGACGCCATTGCCACCGTCTGTCCTGACCCTCCTTCCTACATCCCCCGTTTTTTCACTAAAAACACTGACCGTATGTGCTTCACTGAGCGCGTGTTAAATGTGGTGGTGTATATGCTGGAACCAGTGATGTGTAAGCTGCTGTACTGGTGGTTTGATGATGTGGCATCACGATTCCTGCAACGCAGCGTCACTATGCCTGAGATCCTAAACACAGCTGCTGTGTGGCTGCTGAGATACGACTTCACCTTAGAGTTCCCCAAGCCACAAGCACCCAACACTGTGCTGATCGCAGGACTGAACTGTGCTGTTACTAAACCTCTGGACCCGGTGAGTGACGCACACATTCCTCTCTGAGCAAAGCCGTCACCAGATTAATGTTTTTATTTTAAAAAACTAGAATCAGGCTGTCCACTCTCCAATAAACAAACAGTTTGTAGGACTCGGGACTCAAAAATAAAGTTTTTCTGTTTATTTTCTTACCATTTTAAAGCAGCCAAATATCACTCGCAATTGAGGAATAGACTGCTGATATAAATAATCAACACTGATATGAACTGGAAATATGTGTAATAATCTTCTGCATGTCCTGTAATTCAAAAGTTGTTCTTCATAGAAGAATAAACGTTATTCCTAGAACATGGTAGAGCGGGTTGTCCACTAATCGTAGGGTTGGAGGTTCTATTCCCGGCCCGGATGACTCCACATGCTGAAGTGTCCTTGGGCAAGACACTGAACCCCAAGTTGCTCCTGATGGGAAGTTAGTGCCCTGCATGGCAGCTCTGCTACCACTGGTGTGTGAGTGTGAGTGTGAATGATTGAATATGAGACACAGTGTAAAGCGCTTTAGATAAAAGCGCGCCATTTACCATTTAACTCATATTACCACCTTCACATTCAGTCCCACTACCACATGGGATTATGGGAAGTCTATCCAAGATCCTTGACCAACGCATCACTTTATTACTCCACATTCGTCTTAAACCTTTCATATTAATAGCACTAATGATTGCAAAAAAAAAAAGGAGACTATATTATTCACTGGACCAACAGAACAATATTAATTCATTCAAGAAAATCTTTTTTACAAGAGATGATCTTTCCATCCACTCGAACTCTGAAGCACAAGTTATGTCTTTTTTTTCTCCATCTCCTTTTGTCCCTGTAATAATGAAATGAAACTGTAGCAGCATCGCGTTGCCCTCAAAACCTTATTCAAAGTACATGAAATAATAGCATCAGGTACCTCAATAAAGCAAAACTTTTAATCACAGATTTGTGTTCTATTCTAACCGTGTTTGCATTTTAGAATTATTATGATACACTTATTTGCGGCTGTCTGACGTTCTGTTTCCTTAAACTGCACCATTACCTGTGCTGCGTTATACACGTGTCTTTCTCTTCTTTATGATTGTTTACAGTAATAAACAGTGCAGAACTAGTAGTAAATCTGTGTGTGTGTGTGTGTGTTTGTGTGTGTGTGTGTGTGTGGTAAAGGAGGTGTTGGAGTTTGTGGAAGGATCAGAACACGGAATTGTAGTCTTCACACTCGGCTCTTTAGTGCCAGCAATGCCAAAGGAGAAAGCAGCTATTTTCTTCCAGGCCTTCAGCAGAATACCTCAAAGAGTAAACACACACACACACACACACACACACACACACACACACACATACACACAGACACACACACACACACACACACACATACACACACACACACACACACACATACACACACACACACACACACACACACACAACACACACACACACACACACACACACACACACACACACACCCCTAAAACCTGCATTCTTTATATTCTGTCTTAATGGTTAGCACATTTGCCTCACACCGCCAGGGTCGGGGGTTCGATTCCCACTGTGGCCCTGTGTGTGTGGAGTTTGCATGGTCTCCCCGTGCTGCCGGGGTTCTCCTCTGGGTACTCTGGTTTCCTCCCCCTGTGTGTATGTGTACAGGTGTTGTGGAGATACGTGGGTGAAGTTCCTCATGAAGTTCCTGTGAATGTGAAGCTGATGAAGTGGCTCCCCCAGAACGACCTTCTGGGTATGTCATATGTTCCTTCATCAGTGAACTATTTTTTTTTTTTAGCCTGTGAGAGGTTTTTTTTGTTTGTTTGTTTGTTTTTTCTGTTTGTTTTTGTTCTAAGCTACACCATATCTGTTCTAGAATATTCTTTAAAAAAAGTTTTTATTGATAAAGGTCACCCAAAGGCAAGAGCATTCCTTACTCATGGTGGCTCACATGGTATCTATGAGGGGATTTGTCACGCTGTTCCCATGGTGATGATGCCACTCTTTGGCGATCAAGGCGATAATGTGAAGCGATTGGTCAGTCGTAGAGTGGGTGTGGTTTTGAACTTCTATGACATCACAGCCGATGTGCTAGTCGATGCCCTAGATGCCGTCATCAATAACAGCAGGTGAGACGTTTGTCTGATTATAGCTGTGTCTACTTACAGCTGTCTGATTACAGCAGTGTTTGATTAATTAGACCTGTGTGTCATTAGACCTGTTTGTCTGAACGTCTAATAACGTTTTGACTATATAAGATCGTTAGATTATATTATCTCTGATTACATCTAATTATTTTTGTTATATTAACAAATCTCCAGCGTGTAAGATGTGTTTGGTTTATATTTTCAGCTAATAATTTCTTGGCAGCACTCCAATCAGATAATACTACTACAGAACTCGTAACTAGGCATAATTAAAGAACAGAAAATTGATCAAATAATCGGTCACAAAATATTAAGTGCAAGGGTGATGGTATTCTGTACATTTTTGCCAACTGTATATTATACCTGTATTCTCTAACTAAACTATTCACTGTGTGTGTGTGTGTGTGTGTGTGTGTGTGTGTGTGTGTGTGTGTGTGTGTGTGGAAACGACTCCAGAATTTGAGATGGACTCTTAGTTGTCAGTGACTCTGTTGTGAACTCGATCACGTAATCCTATCGATTTTGTCGAATAGTTGTTGCAGCCTTAATCTGATTATTTGTTGATATACTGATCAGATCTGTTGACTGTCTCTCCTGCAGTTATAAAGAGAGGATGATGAAACTATCTGCTCTTCACAATGATCAACCAGTAAAGCCGCTGGATCTCGCAGTTTATTGGACAGAATACGTAATGAGGCATAAAGGGGCAGAGCATCTACGTTCAGCTGCACATAACCTTAATTGGTTCCAGTATCACAGTCTTGATGTGTTTGGCTTTCTGCTGGTTGTCATGGTGATTGTAGTCGCAGTGATGATGAAATGCTGCATGTTGTGTTTAAGAGGTTGCAGGAAATTACAGAAGAGGAAGAGGGAGTAACATGTGCTACTGTTTTATTTGGCATTTTAACACTCTACACCGTATATTTTAATAAAAGTATAAACAACAGAATTATGTGATTTATACACTACATAATCATATTCATTAACTCTGTTTTCCTGTTAGTGATATTATTATTATTATTGTTATTAAGCTGCCCAAGTTAAATTTCACACAAGTATGCCTATACATGTTAAAAGTCTGATAGTTAAATGAATTATGTATCTGTAGAGCATTACTGAGCTTCATTTCTGAGCTGCACCTGCACTGCCTACACCTCTGAGCTACATCACTACATAATGTACTGCTCTATGGTTGTAGATCACTGAGCTACACCTGAAATACATTACTGCTAATCACTGAGCTACATCACTGCTCTATGGCTCGAGATCACTGAGCTGCGCCTCTGAGCTGAAAAACTTTGTGACTTCATTTCTTGTCCATCCATCCATCCATCCATCCACCATCCATCCATCCATCCATCCATCCATCTTCTACCGCTTACTCCTTTCTATGTGCTGGTATTTATAAATAAGAATAAATAAGGCGTTCAAAAGGAGTTCAAATCTCTAGTGTATGTTATATGTAAAGAGTTTTGTGCGTGTGTGTGTGTGTGTGTGTGTTATAGGTATAACCTCTTGCGCTGTGTGTGTGTGTGTTAAGAGGTATAACCTCTTGCGCTGTGTGTGTGTGTGTGTTAAGAGGTATAACCTCTTGCGCTGTGTGTGTGTTAGAGGTATAACCTCTTGCGCTGTGTGTGTGTGTGTGTTAAGAGGTATAACCTCTTGCGCAGTGTGTATGTGTGTGTGTGTGTGTTAGAGGTATAACCTCTTGCTCTGTGTGTATGTGTGTGTGTGTTAGAGGTATAACCTCTTGCTCTGTGTGTATGTGTGTGTGTGTTAGAGGTATAACCTCTTGCTCTGTGTGTATGTGTGTGTGTGTTAGAGGTATAACCTCTTGCGCTGTGTGTATGTGTGTGTGTGTTAGAGGTATAACCTCTTGCGCAGTGTGTGTGTGAATGTAAGGTGATGTATGTTGTCTGGATTTCTCCGGTTGTGTTCCAAAATCTCTCTGTTAACTTCAATGAGGGCATCAAGCACATGAAGCCTCCTAGAAACAGAAACACACTCCGACGTTAGACACTACAGTGTTACACATTTCAGCATCACACAACCCAACATTACACAATCCAGCCTTACAGTGTCACACCATTACACACTCCATTAGGGATGTCACGATACCAAAAATCTAGTAGTTAGTACCGATACCACTAAAAGTACACGATACTTGATACCAAAGTCAATACCATGGTGTGGTTTAAAAATACTCCTAAACGCGCGCACGCACACTAACAGACAGACAGACAGACAGACAGACAGACAGACAGCCCTTATACTCTGAATTAAAGCATTAGTTTAAATTCACTGATATGGTGGCAGGCCAAAAAGATTTATTAAAAACAAGAACATGAGAATAATTATTAGTGACAGTAGACTACATGTAGCTGACAGGACACGGGCTGAGTGGCGATGCATGCTGGAACATTAGAAGGTAGTTTAACACATTGCAATGTGTTAGCGTCGTTAACAAATAACAGGCTATCGCTAACAATACACGGAGCATAACGTTAGCTGGGTTAACTTGAAACAATGCCAGCTGCCTCAAACAAACATAATATAGAACCGTATTTCAGGTGCTTCGGCAAATTCCAGGTGTTTCCTCACTTTGTTTGAAATGAACGACAGCACACCAGAAACCGATACTAGCTTTCCTCTTTTTTCCTCTCAAGGAGTCGGGGCGGAGCGAAACTCGTTAAGCTAAGCTAATCTTCTGTAGATTTCCACGTGTGCTTGTAGGTGTTCTTGTTCTTTACCACTTGTGGACCGACTAAAACATGTGCATGTATTTGCTGCCCCCATCAGGTACGGAAGAATTGCAACCACGGTACTTCCATTAGAAACGGTTCCAACGCTAGTGCAGAAAAACAAGTACCATCACGTTTTAAGAATGTTGGTACCGACTTGTTACCGAAGTATTGGTTCTCGTGACATCCCTACACTTTACTGTTACAGCAGAACACACTACAGCATGACCTACCCTCACACTACACACTGTAATGTCACAGCATTACGCACTCCAGTGTTAACCTCTCATGTAATTCTTGTTTCATTGGTCACATGTTCATACCTGGTGTGACCTTGCAGGAGGGCAGAGCTTATTGACTGCAGGTAGACAGAGTTGTGTTCATTCCCATCTAGAACCTCAACCCCTGTCTCGCACACACTCCATAGCACATCTTCAGCATTGTGTAGTAGATGTGTGTGAGGAGTGTGTGTAGTGCAGGGTAGTCCTTTAGTCTGAAGATCCTTGTCTGATCTGATTGTATGATTGAAGAATAGTTTGGGTTTCTTTTTCAGCATCTCACACTCAACACAAGCCTCCATCAACTTAACGTGTGTGTTCAGTGGAGGTGTGTGTGAAGCGTGTGTGTGGGTGTTCAGCATGATGCAGGTGAACACGGCAGCTCTCTGGAGGATTGAGTTGTGGTTGATGGTCTTCATTATTAAATCCACTTCACATACTTCACACACTTCTGTCTGTGTGTAAGGAAACACATGGAAGCCAAGCTGCCTGAATGTGTGCGTCAGCAGCGCTGCAAAACAGAGATCAGAACAGTGTGTAACACTGGTGGTAAGGTGTGTGTGTGTGTGTACAAGCTTACCTTCACTTCCAGTGCAGTCTATAATTACACACACACCCCGAAGATCATAATTCATATCATACACATCTACAGAAACCTAACACACACACACACACACACAAGAGAACAGGGAGTTAATAGTTAGGGGTGATGGGGCTAAGAGCCCTTTGGTTTGGATGTTAGGGCTAAGGGGTATAAGGAGTAGATTACAGATATGGAGGAGAAGGAATGATGGTTAAAGAGGAATATTCTCAAACCTGAATGTGTTGAACTCCAGTCTCACACACAGAGAGCTTCACACTATCGCACACTGCAGAACACAATACACCATGTGAGTACAGGCCTTTCAGATACTGAGGCTGTAGACGCTAATTAAATGTCAATTAAATATAGCACATAATAATAATAATAATAATAATAAAAATCATCATCATCATCATAAATGTGTCTGTACCTCTGTATGACTGAATTTTTCTGATCAGGTCATTTCTCCTGATGTTCCTCACACACTCTTCAATCAGCTCCAACTTCACATTTGACAACTCTCCTGTCTGCTCCAAAACACACACCACATCCAGAAAACTCTACACACACACACACACACACACACACACACACACACACACACAGAGTGGTGGTTTTGTCTTTGCTGCAGGAGGTCAGGAACTGACATCATGTGTTTATGTAAAAAGTTGGCTGGAAGTCATGGAGCACTGTAGAGTTTCATCTCCTTTTTCTCTTAGGTAAAGGAGAAGATCTGGAGTGTTCATAGAGTATTTGAAGATCAGCTCCCTGATCCTCATGTTGGTTTTTCCTTTTTAACAACAAATGCAGCCTTCACAGGTGAAACCCAGGGCTCAAACCAAGAGTAAATGTTCAGCGCTAGTAATTCTTTAAACAATCATATAACAGGACACACCTGGGAAGCAAAAAACACTACACACGTTCCAATATTTTTGATCACTTGACAAAAATGGGTCGGTTAAACAAAAGGTGCCAGTTCTAAGCTGTTTAACACACGTAAATATGATGGAAATGAAAGCTGAAGTTCTAATATGTCGTCTCATATTCATCTTTTGATCTCAATCCCAAATGTCTTCAATGTACAGTGAAAAGAATGTTCCAATATTTTTGGAGGGGATTGTGTGTGTGTGTGTGTGTACAGTCATATGAAAAAATAAATACACCCCATGGAAATTGTTGGCTTTTTTTATTTATTTATTTTTTACATATTTGGACAAGAAAACATTTGATCCTCTGTGAAAGAGTGCCTATTAATAAAGGCGATGCACTCGATCACTATCACGAAACTGACATTTTGTAGTAATTTTCACTATTTAAATTAACAAAAAAACAGATCAGTCACATGGAAAAAGTAAGTACACCCCTACATTTATCATACCTTCAAATCCATAAAATTAGAATCAGGTGTTGAAGATCGGGTTCCAGTCATTAGAACCTGCTTAGGGAGTGCAGGTGGGACCGGTCTTCTTTATACCCCTCTCATATCTAGTGTCTGGTGTTCCTTTTGTTATTGAGGTGTGTGGTGTCATCATGCCAAGATCTAAAGAGTTCTGTGAGGCCTTCAGAAAAAGGTTGTGGATGCTCGAGTCTGGGAAGGGATTTAAAAAGATCTCCAAATTATTTTAAATACATCATTCCACTGTAAGGAAAATCATCTACAAATGGATTTCAAACGACTGCTGATTAGTCCAGGACCAGCCATCCCAGCAAATTTAGCCCAAGAGCAGACCATCTGATGCAAAAAGAAGTCTCCAAGAACCCCAAAACTCATCACTGGATCTGCTAGTAAGTCCTGTAACTGTTAGTGTCAAAGTGCACGCTTCAACAATCAGAAGGAGATTGCACAGATTTGACCTGCATGGGAGGCGTGCCAGGAAAAAGCCTTTGCAGGACTACAGTTTGCCAAAAAGACCAGGCCTTTTTGAATAATGTGCTCTGGACAGACGAATCAAAGATAGACCTGTTTGGTCAAAGTAACAGCAGACATTTTTGCCGGAGAACAAGGATAGCTTTTCAGGAGAAACAACTCATACCAACTGTGAAGCACGGTGGTGGAAATGTTATAGATTGGGGTTGCTTTGCTGCTTCAGGGACTGGACAGCATGCATTCATTGATTCAAGTATGAATTCTGCATCATATCACAGAGCGCTTGAAGATAATGTAAGGCCATCTGTCTGAAAGTTGAAATTGAACTGAAAGTGGACCTTTCTACAGGATAATGATCCTAAGCACACCAGCAAATCCAACCAAGGAATGACTCAAAAAGTGGAAATGGAGGGTTATGGAATCGCCTAGTCAAAGCCCATTGAATCCCATTGAAATGTTGTGGGGGGATGTGTGCTACGTCAGGAGACGTATTGTGTGGGTGTGTGTTCTCTCTCCCTCCCGCCCTAATTGGACGTGCTGCACAGGGATTGGAGAGGAGAAGATTGTGCGTCTTTTAAAAAGGGTTCGAATTCGGCGTTCGATGGAGTGAGACGCGAAGTTTGAGTCTCCTGCTGATTTCGATTAAAATTGTAATTAATTAGCACTTTTTTTGGTCATATAATATATTTGACTTATTCTACTTCGTTTCCTTATTTGTATTTTTAACTCGGTGGTTCGTTTAAAATGTCTGGGAAGAACTTTAAAACCAGTAGCATTCAGACAAAACTGAGGTCTAGAGAGCGCGCCGCGAGCGCGTCTCCTTCTCCCCGCGAATCCGCAGCCGCATCCTCGAGCGGTGACCCTGACCTCACCGCACTCAGGTTTGAGCTGCTGGCTTTACTGAGGAAGGACATCGCTGATATTTTTAAAAAGGAGTTCCAGAAACACCAGGAGAATCTTCAGAAGACTCTCAGGGAAGCGCTGTCTACTATCCAGCTTGACCTGCAGGTCATGAAAACACACAGAGCTAGTGATAAAATCGCTACCGAGGCCACCATATCAACACTGAAAGGCACTGTGGGGGAAATAGGACACACTCTCTCCAGTTGCACCGTTGATATAGTTCACATGAAGACTACTATCGAGTCTCTCACTGCGACCGTGACTCAATTAGAGAATAAATGTGAGGATTTGGAGTCGAGGTCACGGCGCAATAACGTGAGGATAGTTGGAGTTCCAGAGGGTGCTGACACCTGTACAACCGCTGCTGTAGCGGCCTTGTTAAAGGAGGCGTTTGGTCTGGAGAAGGAGCCGGTTCTGGACCGGTCCAACCGACCCTTCAGCCGGGCAGTCTGGTGAACGACCACGAGCTATTGTGTGTAGATTCCATTATCACAGGGACTGTGTTGATATTTTACACCGTGCGAGAGAGCTCCAGCAGATTAAAGTGGGGGATTTGAACATCTCTGTGTTCCCTGACTACACAGTCCAGACAGCCCGGGCCCGGGCCGCGTTTAACGAGGTTCGGCGTCAACTTCGTGATATTGAGGGAGCTCGCTATGGAATACTTCATCCAGCTCGGATTCTCATTACATATAACGGTGTCCAGAAGGACTTTATTTCAGCGGAGGAAGCAGCAGAATACGTTAAACTCTTAAAACCGGGGTGAACTGCATCACCTACACAGGGCAGTGTTATTTATTTATTTATTAATCATATTTTTTATTTATTCTTTTTTTGCACTCGGCCTTCCAGCTCTACAGAATTCTAATTCTTATTGAAGATTTGTCGGTGCATTATTACTTCGTCTACAATTTGTGGACTCACTCCTGTTAAATCTACTTCTGTATTAACGTGCTTCTCTGTTTTGTCGCTCTGACTCTGACTGGGTTAGAGTTTATTTTATTTTATTAGTTATAAGTCTTTAAAAGGAAAGGACATTATATTTGTTGAAGTGCACAGACTTTTTATTAGATTTGAAGTCAGTAGGGGACTTTTCTTTTACTGAAATTTTTTTGGTTTAGGAAATTTTGTCTAGCTTACTCTAGGTCCAGTTTGTGGACAACCCTCGGGGTGAAACACTGCTGTCTCCCTTGTTTTATGGAGACTTTGGGTGTGTGTCCCTCTTCGGCTCCGATTGGATATTTATATTCCTATGTTTACTTTATTTAAATGGTGCCTGTTCTTGGGTTTTTATCATTTTTATATAACCAGCGACAGCTATTGAGTAGCCATGTTGAGCCGGGGGAGGGGACTTAAATTTTTTTCTTCTCAATGAAATATTTGGGAAAGGGAAGGGAGGGGAGAAAAGGTAAATGAATCATATGAAAATGAATAAATAAATCAAATGTAAGAGGGGAAAAAAAAATATATAATAAATAAATAAATAAATAAAAAGGAGGAAGAACGTTAAGTCTTCAGGAATGCGGTGGTGTGTCTGATTGCGTGTGTACGATTGAGTAGCGAATGTTTTTCCTGATGTTTGAGTGAAATCACTCGTATTGTGTACGAGTGAATGAAGTGAGTGGTAGGATATGTGTTGTTCCATTCCCCTGTTTAGTCTTATGTTCTGTCTGAGTGTACGCCTGAATTGTAAATATTTCTCATTGTAAATATTTCTTTTCTTACTGTCATGAAAGCTGTAGTTGTTGGGTGCCGTTTATTTTGAGGGTCTATCTTTTGTTCGCTGTTTTTGCCTCAGTTATGGAGTCAGGTCAGCCTCTGTATTTTCTTTTGACATAGCCTTTTTTTGTTAGCTTACTTAAACAGATACAGGGTGAGATCGTGACTGTTTTGTTGATTATTTTGGCCTTCCACAGCCCTGAAGAGTTGTGCTTTCGGAGTGATTCTGTTTGTTTTGGATCATTTTTCTGGCAATCATTAAATTTGTAAGATATTGCAGACTTGAAAGACATGAGTCAACCTCATTATTTCTGATTCTGGCAGAACGTGCAAGAAAACCCTCAAACATCTTGCACCTGAAAGAATATTGCATGGAAGAGTGGTCAAAATTCCTGCAAGCCTGGCAGACAATATATGCCTACAAGAAGTTATTTCTGCTAAAGGGGGCAATACTAACTTCTAACATCTATTGATGTCAAATGATGACATTTTCAAAATTTGCTTGACCAAATATGCAAATATAGATATGTATATAATGTGTGCTGTGTGTAGAGTGTGGTGTAGTGTAGAGTGTTGTGTAGAGTGGGGTGTAGAGTGTTGTGTAGAGTGTTGTGTAGAGTGTTGTGTAGAGTGTGTGTAGAGTGTGTGTAGAGTGGTGTGTAGAGTGTGGTGTAGAGTGTGTGTAGAGTGTGTGTAGAGTGTGTGTAGTGTTGTGTAGAGTGTGGTGTAGAGTGGTGTGTAGAGTGTGGTGTGTAGAGTGTGGTGTAGAGTGGTGTGTAGAGTGTGGTGTGTAGAGTTTGTGTAGAGTGTGTGTAGAGTGGTGTGTAGAGTGTGTAGTGGTGTGTAGTGTAGAGTGGTGTAGAGGGGTGTGGTGTAGTGTAGAGTGGGGTGTAGAGTGGTGTGTGAGTGGTGTTTAGGAGTGTGTGTAGAGTGTGTGTAGAGTGGTGTGTAGAGTGTGGTGTAGAATGTGGTGTGTAGATGTGGTGTAGAGTGTGGTGTAGGTGTGGTGTGTAGAGTGTGGTGGTGTAGAGTGTGGTGTAGAGTGTTGTGTGGAGTGTGTGTAGAGTGGTGTGTAGAGTGTGGTGTAGAGTGTGGTGTGTAGAGTGTGGTGTAGAGTGTGGTGTAGATGTGGTGTGTAGAGTGGTGTGTGTAGAGTGTGTGTAGAGTGTGTGTAGAGTGTGTGTAGAGTGTGGTGTAGAGTGGTGTGTAGAGTGTGTGTAGAGTGTGTGTAGTGTGGTGTGTAGAGTGGTGTGTAGAGTGTGTGTAGAGTGTGTGTAGAGTGTGGTGTGTAGAGTGTGGTAGGAGTGTGGTGTGTAGAGTGTGTAGAGTGTGTGTAGAGTGTGTGTAGAGTGTGGTGTGTAGAGTGGTGTGTAGAGTGGTGTGTAGAGTGTGTGTGTGTAGAGTGTGTGTAGAGTGTGTGTAGAGTGTGGTGTAGAGTGTGGTGTGTGTAGAGTGTGGTGTAGAGTGTGGTGTAGAGTGGTGTGTAGAGTGTGGTGTGTAGAGTGTGTGTGTAGAGTGTGGTGTAGAGTGGTGTGTAGAGTGGTGTGTAGAGTGGTGTGTAGAGTGTGGTGTAGAGGGTGTGTAGAGTGGGGTGTAGAGTGTGGTGTAGAGTGGTGTGTAGAGTGTTGTGTAGAGTGTGGTGTAGAGTGTGGTGTGTAGAGTGTGTGTAGAGTGTGTGTAGAGTGTGTGTAGAGTGTGTGTAGAGTGTGGTGTGTGTAGAGTGTGGTGTAGAGTGGTGTGTAGAGGGGTGTGGAGAGTGGTGTGTAGAGTGTGGTGTAGAGTGGTTGTGTAGAGTGTGTGTAGAGTGGTGTGTAGAGTGTGGTGTGTAGAGTGTTGTGTAGATGTGTGTAGAGTGTGGTGAGTGTGGTGTAGAGTGTGTAGAGTGTGGTGTAGAGTGTGGTGTAGATGTGTGTAGAGTGTGTGTGTAGAGTGTGTGTAGAGTGTGTGTAGAGTGTGGTGTGAGTGGTGTGTAGAGTGTGTGTAGAGTGTGTGTGTAGAGTGTGTGTAGAGTGTGGTGTAGAGTGTGGTGTGTGAGTGTGGTGTAGAGTGTGTGTAGAGTGTGTGTAGAGTGTGTGTAGAGTGTTGTGTAGAGGTGTGTAGAGTGTGTGTAGAGTGTGTGTAGAGTGTGGTGTAGAGTGTGGTGTAGAGTGTTGTGTGAGGTGGTGTAGAGTGTGGTGTAGAGTGTGGTGTAGAGTGTGGTGTGTAGAGTGTGGTGTGTAGAGTGTGGTGTAGAGTGTTGTGTAGAGTGTGTGTAGAGTGTGTGTAGAGTGTTGTGTAGAGTGTTGTGTAGAGTGTGTGTAGAGTGTGTGTAGAGTGTGGTGTAGAGTGTGGTGTAGAGTGTGGTGTAGAGTGTTGTGTAGAGTGTGGTGTAGAGTGTGTGTAGAGTGTGGTGTAGAGTGGTGTGTAGAGTGTGGTGTAGAGTGTGTGTAGAGTGTGGTGTGTAGAGTGGTGTGTAGAGTGTGTGTAGAGTGTGTGTAGAGTGTGTGTAAGTGTGTGTAGAGTGTGTGTAGAGTGTGTGTAGAGTGTGGTGTAGAGTGTTGTGTAGAGTGTGTGTAGAGTGTGGTGTAGAGTGTGTGTAGAGTGTGGTGTAGAGTGTGGTGTAGAGTGTGGTGTGTAGAGTGGTGTGTGTGTAGAGTGGTGTGTAGAGTGGTGTAGAGTGTGTGGTGTAGAGTGTGTGGTGTGTAGAGTGTGGTGTGTAGAGTGGTGTAGAGTGTGTGTAGAGTGTGTGTAGAGTGTGGTGTAGAGTGTGGTGTAGAGTGTGGTGTAGAGTGTGGTGTAGAGTGTTGTGTAGAGTGTGGTGTAGAGTGTGTGTAGAGTGTGTGTAGAGTGTGGTGTAGAGTGTGGTGTAGAGTGTGGTGTGTAGAGTGGTGTGTAGAGTGTGGTGTGTAGAGTGGTGTGTAGAGTGTGGTGTGTAGAGTGGTGTGTAGAGTGTGGGTAGAGTGTGTGTAGAGTGTGGTGTAGAGTGTGGTGTAGAGTGTGGTGTAGAGTGGTGTTGTAGAGTGTGTAGAGTGTGTGTAGAGTGTGTGTAGAGTGGTGTGTAGAGTGTGGTGTAGAGTGTGGTGTAGAGTGTGGTGTGTAGAGTGTGTGTAGAGTGTGTGTAGAGGTGGTGTAGAGGTGGTGTAGAGTGTGGTGTGTAGAGTGTGGTGTGTGTAGAGTGTGTGTAGAGTGTGTGTAGAGTGTGTGTAGAGTGTGTGTAGAGTGTGGTGTAGAGTGGTGTGTAGAGTGTGGTGTGTAGAGTGTGGTGTGTAGAGTGGTGTGTAGAGTGTGTGTAGAGTGTGTGTAGAGTGTGGTGTGTAGAGTGTGGTGTAGAGTGTGTGTAGAGTGTGGTGTAGAGTGTGTGGTGTGTAGAGTATGTGTAGAGTGTGTGTAGAGTGTGTGTGTAGAGTGTGGTGTGTAGAGTGGTGTGTAGAGTGTGTGTAGAGTGTGTGTAGAGTGTGGTGTAGAGTGTGGTGTGTAGAGTGTGGTGTAGAGTGGTGTGTAGGAGGTGGTGTGTAGAGTGGTGTGTGTAGAGTGTGGTGTAGAGTGTGTGGTGTGTAGAGTGTGGTGTAGAGTGGTGTGTGTAGAGTGTGGTGTAGAGTGGTGTGTAGAGTGTGGTGTGTAGAGTGTGGTGTAGAGTGGTGTGTAGAGTGTGTGTAGAGTGTGGTAGAGTGTGGTGTGTAGAGTGTGTGTAGAGTGTGGTGTAGAGTGTGGTGTGTAGAGTGTGGTGTGTAGAGTGTGGTGTAGAGTGTGTGTAGAGTGTTGTGTAGAGTGGTGTGTAGAGTGTGGTGTAGAGTGTGGTGTAGAGTGTGTGTAGAGTTGTAGAGTGTGTGTAGAGTGTTGTGTAGAGTGGTGGTAGAGTGTGTGTAGAGTGTGGTGTGTAGAGTGGTGTGTAGAGTGTGGTGTAGAGTGGTGTGTAGAGTGTGTGTAGAGTGTGGTGTAGAGTGTGGTGTGTAGAGTGTGTGTAGAGTGTAGAGTGTGGTGTGTAGAGTGGTGTGTAGAGTGTGGTGTAGATGTGGTGTAGAGTGTTGTGTTAGAGTGTGTGTGTAGAGTGTGTGTAGATGTGTGTAGAGTGTGGTGTGTAGAGTGTTGTGTAGAGTGTGTGTGTAGAGTGTGGTGTAGAGTGTGGTGTAGAGGTGGTGTAGAGTGTGTGTGTAGAGTGTGTGTAGAGAGTGTGTGTAGAGTGTGTGTAGAGTGTGGTGTAGATGGGTGTGTGGTGAGGTGTGTAGAGTGTGTGTAGAGTGTGTGTAGAGTGTGTGGTGTAGAGTGTGGTGTAGAGTGTGGGTGTAGAGTGTGTAGAGTGTGTGTAGTGTTGTGTAGAGTGTGTGTAGAGTGGTGTGTAGAGTGTGTGTGTAGAGTGTGTGTAGAGTGTGGTGTAGAGTGGTGTAGAGTGTTGTGTAGAGTGTGGTGTAGAGTGTGGTGTAGAGTGTGTGTAGAGTGTGGTGGTGAGTGTGGTGTGTAGAGTGGTGTGTGTAGAGTGTGGTGTAGAGTGTGGTGTAGAGTGTGGTGTGAGTGTAGTGAGTGTTGTGTAGAGTGTGTGTAGAGTGTGTGTAGAGTGTTGTGTAGAGTGGTGTGTAGAGTGTGTGTAGAGTGTGTGTAGAGTGTGGTGTAGAGTGTGGTGTAGAGTGTGGTGTAGAGTGTGTGTAGAGTGTGGTGTAGAGTGTGGTGTGTAGAGTGGTGTGTAGAGTGTGGTGTAGAGTGTGGTGTAGAGTGTGGTGTAGAGTGTGGTGTGTAGAGTGGTGTGTAGAGTGTGGTGTGTAGAGTGGTGTGTGTTGAGTGTGTGTAGAGTGTGTAGAGTGTGTGTAGTGTGGTGTAGAGTGTGGTGGTGTAGAGTGTGTGTAGAGTGTGTGTAGAGTGTGGTGTAGAGTGTGGTGTAGGAGTGTGTGTAGAGTGGTGTGTAGAGTGTGGTGTAGAGTGGTGTGTAGAGTGGTGTGTGTAGAGTGTGTGTGTAGAGTGTGGTGTAGAGTGTGGTGTAGAGTGTGTGTAGAGTGTGTGTGTAGAGTGTGTAGAGTGGTGTGTAGAGTGTGGTGTAGAGTGTGTGTAGAGTGTGTGTAGAGTGTGTGTAGAGTGGTGTGTAGAGTGTGTGTGTGGTGTGTGTAGAGTGTGTGTAGAGTGTTGTGTAGAGTGTGGTGTAGAGTGTGTGTAGAGTGGTGTGTAGGTGTGTAGAGTGTGTGTAGAGTGTGGTGTAGAGTGGTGTGTAGAGTGTGTGTAGAGTGTGTGTAGAGTGTGTGTAGAGTGGTGTGTAGAGTGTGGTGTAGAGTGTGTGTAGAGTGGTGTGTAGAGTGTGGGTAGAGTGTGGGTAGAGTGGTAGAGTGTGGGTTAGAGTGTGGTGTAGAGTGGTGTGTAGAGTGTGTGTAGAGTGTGTGTGTGTAGAGGTGTAGAGTGTGTGTAGAGTGGTGTGTAGAGTGTGGTGTGTAGAGTGTGGTGTAGAGTGTTGTGTAGAGTGTTGTGTAGAGTGTTGTGTAGAGTGTGTGTAGAGTGGTGTGTAGAGTGTGGTGTAGAGTGTGTGTAGAGTGTGTGTAGAGTGTTGTGTAGAGTGTTGTGTAGAGTGTGTGTAGAGGGGTGTGTAGAGTGTGTGTAGAGTGTGGTGTAGAGTGTGTGTAGAGTGTGTGTAGAGTGTGTGTGTGTAGAGGTGTAGAGTGTGGTGTAGAGTGTGTGTAGAGTGGTGTGTAGAGTGTGGGTAGAGTGTGTGTAGAGTGTGGTGTAGAGTGGTGTGTAGAGTGTGTGTAGAGTGTGTGTGTAGAGTGTGTGTAGAGTGTGGTGTAGAGTGTGTGTAGAGTGTTGTGTAGAGTGTGGTGTAGAGTGGTGTGTAGAGTGTGTGTAGTGTTGTGTAGAGTGTGTGTAGAGTGTTGTGTAGAGTGTGTAGGTGGTGTGTAGAGTGTGTGTAGAGTGTTGTGTAAGTGTGTGTAAGTGTGTGTAGAGTGTGTGTAGAGAGTGTGTGTAGAGTGTTGTGTAGAGTGTGGTGTAGATGTGTGTAGATGTGTGTAGAGTGTGTGTAGAGTGTTGTGTAGAGTGTGTAGATGTGTGTAGAGTGTGGTGTAGAGTGTGTGGGTGTGTATAGGTATGTGTAGAGTGTGTGTAGAGTGTTTGTAGAGTGTGTGTAGAGTGGTGTAAGTGTGTAGAGTGTGTGTGGTGTGTGGTGTGTAGAGGTGGTGGTGTAAGTGTGTGTAGGTGTGTGTGTGGGAGTGGTGTGTAGAGTGTGTGTAGATGTGGTGTGAGTGGTGTGTAGAGTGTTGTGTAGAGTGTGTAGTGTGGTGTGGTAGGGTGTGGTGTAGTGTGTGTAGAGTGTGTGTAGAGTGTGGTGTAGAGTGTGAGTGTGTGTAGAGTGTGGTGTAGAGTGTGTGGGTGGTGTTGTAGTGTGTAGAGTGTTGGGATGTGTGTAGAGTGGTGTGTGAGTGGTGTGTAGAGTGGTGTAAGTGTGTAGATGTGTGAGTGTGTGTGTAAGTGGTGTGTAGAGTGTGGTGTAGAGGTGTGTGTGTGTGGTGTGAGAGTGTGTGTAGGTGTGTGTAGAGTGTGTGTAGGGTGTGTGTAGTTGTGTGTAGAGTGTGTGTAGAGTGTGTGTGTGTAGAGTGTGTGTCGTAGATGTGTGTAGAGTGTGGTGTAGAGTGTTGTGTAGTTGTGTGGTGTGTGTAGAGTGTGTGTGTAGAGTGTGTGTAGAGTGTGTGTAGATGTGTGTAGAGTGTTGTGTAGAGTGTGGTGTAGAGTGTGTGTGTAGAGTGTGTGTAGTTGAGGTGTTTTTAGAGTGTGTGAGAGTGTGTGTAGAGTGTGGTGTAGAGTGTGTGTAGAGTGTGGTGTAGAGTGTGTGTAGAGTGTGTGTAGAGTGTGTGTAGAGTGTGTGTAGAGTGTTGTGTAGAGTGTGTGTAGAGTGTTGTGTAGAGTGTTGTGTAGAGTGTTGTGTAGAGTGTTGTGTAATCTTACAGTTATCTGCTTCGCTTGGTTTTTCGTTATCTTGTTGTGCAGCAGGAAAATGATCGACTGTAACTCGTCTCTGTCCATATTCTCACTCAGATCCATCATCAGAACCCTACACACACACACACACACACACACACACTATTTACAGTCTAATCGAATTTTGAATCTCTTTATCATCAATCTGTCTGATCATAGCCGGGTGTATACACCTTACAGCGGTCTACTACATAAACAAAACAAGTTCTAGATCAAGTTCATTTTACATTTATGGCATTTGGCAACAATGACTTCTATATTATAAATTACCTGTAATATATGCAAATGTGTTACCTGTAAGTTAGATGACTCCACCCTCCTCAGTTCCTCCTCCACCTGCGCTCTGGTTTTCCCCAGAATCTGTTTCAGAATGTCAAACCGCTTCAGATGAAAGAGTATTTCCATCATGATGACATCAGCAGGGCGTGACTGACCCCTGCATGTTACCATGGCGACGAGTGCTGATCGTGTGTCCTCGACTCTTTGTCCAGGGAGAAGGTCAGAAGTCAGATACATCAGCTTTTTACACTCGTCTATGGTTAACACATCTGTAACATGGTTCACCATGGAGCAGTAATCCCCTGCCATCACAGAGTGTGAGCTACATATACACAAACACACAACAAACACACACACAATTAACACATCCAAAACAAATATATCCATTTACAAATATATAATAATATTAATAATAATAATAATAATAATAATAATACACAAAGAAACTCAGCCGTCTTTAACCCACTAGTCTACGTAGAGAAACCCAGTACACAGAGTTATAAATCACTGCAGCGTTGGGAAGAAGCTCCATCAGTCCTGAGTTGTGTACTTAAAAGTTTTAGTGTGTGGTAACTAACCACTGCGCCATCTGCTGCTTGTACTACCCCCTTTCTCTTCCCGAGGCTGAGCTGCTCACTCACACGCCCTCACGT
>CM022752.1:45309928-45329928 GCA_012411365.1 Ameiurus melas
TGTCTTACACGGCCTGCTCGTCCAGTTCATCTCCAATCCTGTCACTCATGTCCTTTAGAACACGGATACTTCCGGAAACCAGCTCCAACTGCTCATCCTGTTCCTGAACTATCAGCTACACACACACACACACACACACACACACACACACTAAAACAGATCTGCTTCTGAACCATCAGCTACACCCACACACACACACACACACACACACACACACACACTATAATAAACAGCTTGTGTACCTGCTGCTGCTCTTGTTGTTCCTGAATGTACCTCGAATTTGCTGATACCAGGTGAGGATCCAAACCTGCATTCCGCTGTGTGTCCAACAGAGCCTACACACACACACACATCAGCATTGTATATGATGATGCACACTGCCATCTCAACAAAGGACTTCATCAGGGGGAAAAGTGTAAGGTTGTAGACTGGCCAAGTCAATCACCAGACCTTAACCCATTAGAGCAGCATTTCACCTCCTGAAGACGAGAAACCTCGTGTGTGTGCAGGAAGTGACATGGAAAGGGCAGAAAGCGAAAGAATTGGAAATGGTTTTAAGCTGTACTACGTGGGAGAAGACAACAGAAGGAAAGTTGTGGGAATAGTGCTAAGTCCAGCGATGAAAGACGGTTGTGGCGAAGGTGGTAGAGCGGGTTGTCCACTAATCGTAGGGTTGGCGGTTCGATTCCCGGCCGGGTGACTCCACATGCCGAAGTGTCCTTGGGCAAGACACTGAACCCCAAGTTGCTCCCGATGGCAAGTTAGCGCCTTGCATGGCAGCTCTGCTACTGTTGGTGTGTGAGTGTGTGTGTGAATGACACACAGTGTAAAGCGCTTTGGATAAAAGCGCTATATAAGTGCACATTTACCATGAACCGTGAGTCGGACAGAGTGATGTGGATGAAGGTGGATGTGGGTAAAGTCGTAATCAATGTTATCTGCGCATATGCATATGATAAGGAAGGAAAAAGAGGACTTTTGGGGACTGCTTGGAAGCGTGATGGCAAAGATACCTGAAACAGAAGTAGTACTTGGAGCGGATCTTAATGGTCATGTGGGAGAAGGAAACAGTGATGCAGCTGAAGTAATGGGTAGGTACGGAGTCGGGGTGAGAGATGAAGCAGGAGATGAAGTTGTAGAGTTTGCAGCTGCCAACCACTTGGCGATAGTAAACACCTACTTCAGGAAAAGATTAACGAGAAGGATAACGTAACTGCAAAGTACTGCCAAAAGAAGCGGTGGCAAAACAGCACAAATGACTAAAATGAATAAAGGAGGAGGAAGTGATGGTAGTGATGAGAAAGATGAAAAGAGGAAAGGCGGTAGGACCGGATAACATACCAGTGGAGGCGTGGAAAGCACTTGGAAGAAGTGGAACTGCAATGTTGACAAAGGTATTCGAGGCAGTCATGGAAACGGAACAGATGCCAGAAGAATGGCGAGAAAGCACTCTGATACCCATCTTCAAAAATAAAGGGGACATTCAGGACTGTGGAAACTACCGTGGTATCAAGCTGACTTCGCACACTTTGAAGATATGGGAAAGGGTCATTGAAAAAACAGTGAGAGGAAACGTTGCCATATCAGCACAACAGTTTGGATTTATGCCAGGGCGAAGTACAACTGATGCTATTTTCGCTTTGAGACAACTTATGGAGAAGTTTAGAGAAGGACAGAAGGAACTGCATTGTATCTTTATAGATATAGAGAAAGCTTACGATCGGGTACCAAGAGTCGAAGTATGGAACTGTCTGAGACTGAAAAAGTGGATGAGAAGTACATCAGACTGATCCAAGACATGTACTTGGGTTGCAAGACAAAGGTCAGATGTGTAGCAGGAACCACTGAAGATTTCAAGGTGACAGTTGGACTCCACCAAGGCTCGACACTGAGCCCGTTCCTGTTTGCAATCATATGAGATTGTATAACGGGGCACGTACAGCGAGGAGCACCCTGGGATATGTTGTTTCCGGATGACGTGGTGGTGTGTGACGAAACGAGGTTGGAAGTGTGGAGAAGTGAGGTGGAGGACCGCGGTATGCGAGTTAGCAGGCAGAAGACTGAGTACTTGTTTATGGGGAAACGAGAGTTGATCAGAGAAGTAAAGATGCAAGGGGAGAAGCTGAAGTGTGTTGAAGATTTTAAATACCTGGGTTCGACAGTACAGAAGGATGGTGGAGTAGAGAGAGGTAACAAAAAGGATCCAAGCAGGGTGGAGTGCTTGGTGGAAGATAACCGAGATCATGTGTGACAGAAGAGTGCCTGCAAAGTTAAAAGGAAATCTGTTGAAGACAATGGTGAGGCCTGCAATGCAGTATGGGATGGAAACTGTGGCAGTGACAAGAGGTCAGGAAAGGAGAATGGAAGTAGCGGAAATGAAAATGTTGAGATTTTCTCTCTGAAAGACAAGGATGGACAGAATTAGGAATGAAGAGATAAGGGCTACAGTGAAGGTGGGAGAGATGGGTGTGCAGCTGAGAATGAAAAGACTGAGATGGTTGGGTCATGTAGTGAGAAGGGATGAAGGCTACGTTGGGAAGAGAGTGAGAAAGTTAGTAGCTGGAGAAAGGAGGCGTGGTAGACCAAGAAGGAGATGTGAAGATTGCGTGAAGGAGGATTTAAGGACAGTAGGAAAGATGGAAGAGGATGTGTGCGATAGAATGGTCTGGAGAAGAGTCACCCACACCGGTGACCCCACCTAGTGGGATTAAAGCCAGAAGAAGAAGAAGAAGAGGAGAAACCTCACGAAACAAAACAACTACTGAAAGGAGCTGCAGTAAAATCCTGGAGAAGCTTCACAGAACAAGAAACCTACAGTTTGGGGTCAGTGAGTCGCAGCATTGATGCAGTTAATGCGACTAAGGGATACGCAACCAAATATTACGTTTTATTTACTTTAAGACTGATCTGTTCCTATACTTTTGCTCAATAAAAAAAGTGGGTGGTCTAATACAAAAGGTTTTGTTTTATATTGTTTAACACGTCTAGATGTAATTATCAGGAAGTACAAGTTGAAATTCCAAACTCTCGTCTCATCTCCATCTTTTAATCTCAAACCCAAATGTCTCTGGCGTAAAGCACACACACACACACACACACACACACACACACACACACACACACACACACGAAGCACACCAAACTCCACTCTCACCCTCTCTACCTGTCAGTGCTGCTGAGTGTTAATATTTATTATTATTATTATTATTATTATTATTATTATAATCCTTTTAGTGAATTATTTCTGACCTCTGATTCAGTTACAGTGGATGCTGGTGACCTTTCACCCCAGTTACAAACCAGGCAGGATGTGAGAAAATCAGTTGATGAGAAATACTAATATTAAATGACTCACCTGTCTGTTCTTCTTCTCAGCCTGAGCAACAGCTGAGGGACTGGAGAGCTGCTGCTTCATCTCTACACACACACACACACACACACACACACCATCAGTGATTGAACATTAAAACAGGATGTGAGATGATCTACACTGTGAGTGAGTTTGGGGTTTAAATTAAGACACTAAACTGTTTGAGAGAAAACTACTGAAACTGAAATATGTAAATGAGGTGCTTACATGTGCAGTGATTGGCCAGTACTGATGTAGCAGTGGAACTGGTCAATGTGCCCCCTGTGTGTGTGTGTGTGTGTGTGTACCTGTACAGCAGTGTGTGTGTGTGTGTGTGTACTTGCACAGCAGTGTGTGTGTGTGTGTGTGTACTTGCACAGCAGTGTGTGTGTGTGTGTGTGTACTTGTACAGCAGTGTGTGTGTGTGTGTGTGTGTGTGTGTGTACTTGTACAGCAGTGTGTGTGTGTGTGTGTGTGTACTGTACAGCAGTTGTGGTGTGTGTGTGTGTGTACTTGTACAGCAGTGTGTGTGTGTGTGTGTGTACCTGTACACCGCAGTGTGTGTGTGTGTGTGTGTACTTGTACAGCAGTGTGTGTGTGTGTGTGTACCTGTACAGCAATACGTGTTTGCTCCACAAACTCTCTTCTCTCCTGTAGTTCGTTTTCACACAGACGGAATTTACTGGGGTTCGACTGTACAATACCTCTCTCAGTCAAGGCTCAAACACACACACACCCAACAAACACACACACTCAACACATACACACACTCAACATATAACAAATACCTCACTTCTCTCTCTCTCTCTCTCTGTGTAAGATAACGATTTGTCTCCTGTACATCATCTGAATCCCTGTGCCTCACTCTCTACAGCTGTCTCTCTCTCTCTCTCTCTCTTATAACCACTGTCTCCTGTATATCATCTGAATCCCATTCCATGGCCGGTCTCTCTTTCTCCTTCTCCTTCTCTCTCTCCCTCTCTGTAGGATACTGATGGTTTCCTGGAGATCCTCCAAGTCCCATTCGATGGCCCGTAAACAGTTGCGCAGTTCATTTTTGCTCCAATCGAGTTCATCTCGGCTCACGGGTTCCTCCTCCTGTAGAAGCTCCGCCCATCTCTCACATAGGCCCCGCCCACGCAGCACCGCCTTCTGTACCTCACTGACAGAGACAGAGTGTGCGATCATGAGTGTTCCCTACATCCCCAAAACAACGCACTCTTTAATAGTGAGCAAAGTGGCAGAGAGACTTTTTTTTTTTTACTTTTTACAATTCTTTATTTAACAAAGGTCACATTATATACACTAAAGTCAAATGTGACTCAATATATAAATAAATAAATATTTAAAGAGCATTAAGAAATAAAATAAGTCAGCGCAACAAAGGCTAGTTGTTAAGAACATTATCATCCTAATGCAGGTGTAAAACAAAGTTCTCCCTCCACCACAGAACACAGAGCCTCCTCACAACACCACACCGCCTCCAACATCTCCACGTCTCCCAGACTTCTGTACAAGTTAAATCAATCAGGTATATCGACATTTTTGCCTGACCAACGATAAAATTTATCAGCTGACATTTAAATCTGTTATTTCTGAGGTAATTAAAACCCAAGATAAAAATCTGAAAAGTAAAATCCACATAAAATGACCTCAGGTTGTTTTTTTTTAAAATAACACAATCAATGGCAGCCACCTGGAGCGGTGTATAAAAGCATGAAAAACAGTCTCTCTGTGAACAAAATGGACATTCCTGTGTGAGCTCAGGGTTTAAAATGGAGATAAAAGAATTCACAGAAATAATTCCATTCAAAATCCTGCATTGGAGGTCAGCAAATTTTTTGGTTAACCCTCTTACCCCAAAGTTCCCACCGTATTATGTCCCATAACCCGATATTCCCCAGAGAAACAGCACACCAACCCTGAGTCCCGGGGCCAAAATCAACATTTTAATGTGAACATTTTACGCCTTGAAACAACTTTATAATAATGTATTTGTGTAATATTACTTTGAAAATGAAGCAGTTCAGTGTTTTTACTAAACTCAGAGAACACAATTCTTAACTAGAGAAATTACGAAAAAATCCTTCTACTCATGTAGAAGTACCATACGAGCATCAGCGTGGTCAATGCCTTTGAATAAATTAAAGTAAATAATAAATAAATGAATAAATAAATGCATTTTAGCACCAGAAGTCAGGTTTCTGCTGATAATCAGAGCAGCAGGTCGTGTTTTCACGAGTGCACAGAGATGGTCAGGTGATGACTCCAAACCCCTGCAGTGTCAGTCACACTGGTTGATGCTGAAGATGAAGACGGATCAGGGTCTGAATCAGGAGAGTTTGGGTCACTTTCAGTTTCAGTTTCAGTTTCAACATCTCCTGAACTTTCACTGCGGTCACTATCTAGACTCCTCCCCCTCGCCTGTGGAACTGTGTATGTTTTCTTTTTCTCACTGTTTTAGATGTACCCGTGTTCACTGTAGGTGGAACTTTATCTGGAACACGATTAGCTTTTTGCTTTGGTATTTTTAGTTCACTTCTACTATTACACCAATATTCACGCTCGGATCTTCATCGTAGTAGTAACGCGTAATAACCGCGCGTGACGTCATCAACCTTCTGGGTCAAAAAAATAATAATGAAATAAGTCAGGAATCATAGCAGAGTAATGCACCGGTACACACCGGACTTACGGGGATAACGTTTACACTGTAAATCCTCTATCTCTGCCCTTCGGGGGTTTGGCAAGCGACGACCGAGCACATTTCGTCCTTACGGGAATAGATCAAAGACGGACAAGCCGGTTTTTCAGCCTTACGGGGTAAGAGGGTTAAGGGTGGTTTGTAAAGTGCCCTCCACTCTGGTTTAATATCATCATTAAAACCCAGACGCGAGAGACAGTGAGAAAAAGAGAGAGAGAGAGAGAGAGAGAGAGAGACTGTTTGACTTTTACAATCCCTTATTTAACAAAAGGTCACAGTATAAAGTGTGTGTGTGAGAGAAAGAGAGACAGGGGGAGAGACAGAGACAGAGATAGAGAGACGGGGAGAAGCCGAAGCGAGACAGTAGAGAGAGAGAGAGTAGAAAGAGACAGTGAGAGAGAGAGAGAAGCGAGACAGTGAGAGAGAGACAGTAGAGAGAGAGAGAGAGAGAGAGAGAGAGACAGACAGACAGTGAGAGAAGAGAGAGACAGTGTGTGTGTGTGAGAGAGAGAGAGAGAGAGAGAAAGGCGGGAGAGAGAGAGACAGTGAGAGAGAGAGAGAGAGAAGGAGAGAGTAGAAGGAAGAGATGAGAGAGAGAGAGAGACAGAGACAGACAGTGAGAGAGACAGTGTGTGTGTGAGAGAGAGAGAGAGAGAGAGAGACAGTGAGAGTGAGAGAGAGAGAGAGAGACAGTGAGAGTGAGAGAGAGAGAGAGAGACAGTGGAGAGAGAGAGAGAGAGAGAGAGAGAGAGACAGACAGTGAGAGAGAGACAGTGTGTGTGAAGCAGTGAGAGAGTGAGAGAGAGAGAGACAGTGAGAGGAGAGAGAGAGAGAGAGACGGTAGAGAGAGAGACAGACAGACAGACAGTGAGAGAGACAGTGTGTGTGAGAGAGAGAGAGAGAGAGAGACAGACAGACAGACAGTGAGAGAGAACGTAGAGAGTAAGAAAGACAGTGAAAGAAGAAGACGTGAGAGGTGAGAGAGGAAGAGAGAGACAGTGAGAGAGTAAAGAAGAGGTGAGAGAGAGAGAGAGACAGTGAAGAGTGAGAGAGAGAGAGAGAGAGGAGAGAGAGACAGTGAGAGAGTGAGAGAGAGAGAGTGAGAGAGGAGAGCAGTGAGAGAGTAGAGAGAGTGAGAGAGAGAGAGAGATCAACAACCCTAACCCAGAGAAACTTTCACATAGTGAATTTGCACACACATTAGCAGGGATGCTAATTTAGCACTGAGGTTAGCTAAATCTGCTGCAGTGTGTGGTTTTATTTAAACCTGTATGTAAGAGCTAAATTGAAATCCCGAAATGAAAAGAATAAACATGTTATTAAAGTTCATATATATTTACGCTTTAACGACGAAAAACGGATCATCCATAGTGAAGCTTCGGCTCCGTGAAGCCGGAAACACTGGACACTACATAACCCAGTGCTGTGAAGCCGGAAACACCACATCACCCAGCGCAGTGAGGCGGAAATACCACATCACATACCACGCGCAATACACACGTACAAAATAAATGTCCCACGAATCTTTACACAATAAAGATAAAAAAAATTAAGATAATTAAATAACAATGATTCTAATGTAATGTAATACTAATTGTGCAATATGAAAACATTATATATATATATATATGTGCGTGTGTGTGTGTGTGTTTGTGTGTGTATATATATACAGTATCTCACAAAAGTGAGTACACCCCTCACATTTTTGTAAATATTTGATAACTTTTCATGTGACAACACTGAAGAAATGACACTTTGCTACAATGTAAAGTAGTGAGTGTACAGCTTGTGTAACAGTGTACATTTACTGTCCCTCAAAATAACTCAACACACAGATATTAATGTCTAAACCACTGGCAACAAAAGTAAGTACACCCCTAAGTGAAAATGTCCAAATTGGGCCCAAAGTGTCAATATTTTGTGTGGACACCATTATTTTCCAGCACTGCCTTAACCCTCTTGGGCATGGAGTTCACCAGAGCTTCACAGGTTGCCACTGGAGTCCTCTTCCACTCCTCCATGACAACATCACGGAGCTGGTGGATGTTCGAGACCTTGTGCTCCTCCACCTTCTGTTTGAGGATGCCCTACAGGTGCTCAATAGGGTGTAGTCCATCACCTTCACCCTCAGTCTTGGAGGTGTGTTTGAGGTCATTATCATGCTGCAACACTGCCCTGCGACCCAGTCTCCGAAGGGAGGGGATCATGCTCTACTTCAGTATGTCACAGTACATGTCGGCATTCATGGTTCCCACAATGAACTGTATCTCCCCAGTGCCAGCAGCACTCATGCAGCCCCAGACCCTGACACTCCCACCACCACTGTAGGCAAGACACACTTGTCTTCGTACTCCTCACCTGGTTGCCGCCACACACACACACGACACCATCTGAACCAAATAAGTTTTTCTTGGTCTCATCAGACCACAGGACATGGTTCCAGTAATCCATGTCCTTAGTCTGCTTGTATAGAAAATATCTATGAAGCGTAATCAATATGTATAACTAACATTTGGATATGTTAATGAAGTGTATTCAATATGTAACCAACATTTTGAATTATTACTTAAGCATAATCGAATAATCAGTATTGGTTAAAAATCATAATCTGTAAGTATAATCAATAGTTAGAAGCATAACTAAATCCATAGAACAATGTTTGATAGAGTTATAGTCTGAGTGTATATTGACTTGGATGAATTCTCTGTCTTACTGAGCAAGGGTAGGGCTTGGGGAAAAAAAAGGCAAGTGTGGATCAAGGTCAGGACACAAACCTGTGTGAAACCTTTTTTAAAAAAAGAAGAAGAAACCATGACCTCATGAAATCGTAACTGCGCATGCTCCACAAATTTAAGATAACACATACACATGAATATTTAATTGTGGCAAAAAAGGATTGGTCTGTTTTAATGAGGAAAGTTAAAAGCCCACCTACAATGACTACGCTGTGGAGAAAGGTATATAAAATGCTGTGTGTGCTTGCATAATTCGAACTCTCTGCAGACTGTCACACTTTATTGGTTTTCAATAAAGTTTATTTACTTTTTGACATCTACTAAACTGTCTGTCTCTGTGACTTAGGCTTAAAAGGTTGATTTATCCATGATACTTGTCTTCAGCAAACTGTTTACAGTCTTTCTTGTGCATCATCTTTCGAAGAGGCTTCCATGCAGACCAATTTGATGCAGTGTGTGTGTATGGTCTGAGCACTGACAGGCTGACCCCCCCACCCCTTCAACCTCTGCAGCAATGCTGGTAGCACTCATACGTCTATTTCCCAAAGACAACCTCTGGATATGACGCTGAGCACGAGCACTCAACTTCTTTGGTGGACCATGGCGAGGCCTGTTCTGAGTGGAACCTGTCCTGTTAAACCGCTGTATGGTCTTGACCACCGTGCTGCAGCTCAGTGTCAGGGTCTTGGCAATCTTCAATTCTTTTTTTCAGATCCTCAGAGTTCTTTGCCGTGAGGTGCCATGCTGAACTTCCAGTGACCAGTATGAGGGAGTGTAAAAGCGACACCAAATTTAACACACCTGCGACCTTGTAACACTAACATGACACCGGGGAGGGAAAATGGCTAATTGGGCCCAATTTGGACATTTTCACTTAGGGGTGTACTCACTTTTGTTGCCAGCGGTTTAGACATTAATGTCTGTGTGTTGAGTTATTTTGAGGGACAGTAAATGTACACTGTTACACAAGCTGTACACTCACTACTTTACATTGTAGCAAAGTGTCATTTCTTCAGTGTTGTCACATGAAAAGATATCATCATCAAATATTTACTAAAATGTGAGGGGTGTACTCACTTTTGTGAGATACTTCAAAAGTATCGGAGCACTGAAAACATGAATAAATCCTCATATTTACATCAAGTTGTGTTAAACAACTTAAAACATAGCACCGTTTACATCAGACCTTCTCAGATATTGTCTCATATTCATCTTTTTATCTCAAACCAAATGTCTTCAGTGTATAGCACAAACAATAAAATTGACCATACTGTTCCAATACTTTCAGAGGGGACTGTGTGTGTGTAGCCTACTGTAGCCTCAATATGGTGTTTCACTGTACTACAGTTGTATGTGTACACATTATGCCAATGTTGTCTATATGTGTGTCTTTTCTGGGTTTGTTCTGCCAGGGCCCTGTGTAGTTGAGCGATGGAAATGATCAATGCACAAACTGTTTGGGACGAGAAGGTCTCTGAGGAGCAGTACCAGCATTGACTCAATGGCAGTGATGATGTCGATAGAGATGCACTATGCACATTGAACCGGCTGAACTGCTGATCCTCATGGAAATGAAGAAACGCTTTTCCCACTGTATAATGCACAGTATAGGAGCTCATAACGGGCATGGGCCGAGTTGAAGAACTGTTAATAATGATGCAGAGAGAGAGAGAGAGAGAGAGAGAGAGAGAGAGATAATATAACAGACAATTTAATATGTTTATTCAGATTCTGTTCATATGTTAATATAAACATTAAACTAATACGTTTATTAATAACAGTTCTACATTCCTGTAATGCTTTGTACATGTATATGGTCATGCCAATAGAGCTTGCTGAATTAAAAAAATTTAATTGAGAGAGAGAGAGCGAGAGAGAGAGAGTGAGAGAGAGAGAGAGCGAGAGAGAAAGCGAGAGAGAGAGAGCGAGAGAGAGAGAGAGAAAGCGAGAGAGAGAGAGAGAGAGAGAGCGAGAAGAGAGCGAGAGTGAGAGAGAGAGAGAGCGGAGAGAGAGAGCGAGAGAGAGAGGAGAGAGGAGAGAGAGTGAGAGAGAGAGAGCGAAGAGAGAGAGGAGAGAGAGAGAGAGCGAGAGAGAGAGAGAGAAAGCGAGAGAGGGAGAGAGAGAGAGCGAGAGAGAGAGAGAGGAGAGAGAGAGAGAGCGAGAGAGAGAGAGAGAGAGAGCGAGAGAGAGAGAGAGCGAGAGAGAGAGAGAGAGAGAGAGAGCGAGAGAGAGAGAGAGAGAGAGAGAGAGAGCGAGAGAGAGAGAGAGAGAGAGAGAGAGCGAGAGAGAGAGAGAAGAGAGAGAGAGAGAGAGAGAGAGAGAGCGAGAGAGAGAGAGCGAGAGAGAGAGAGAGAGAGAGAGAGAAAGCGAGAGAGGGAGAGAGAGAGAAAGTGAGAGAGAGAGAGCGAGAGAGAGAGAGAGAGAGAGAGAGAGAGAGAGAGAGAGAGAGAGAGAGAGAGAGAGAGAGAGAGAGAGAGAGAGAGAGAGACCACTGATACAGACTGATGAGGCTTTACATGTAAATGTATGCTGCTGTACAGACCCTGAATGTGAAAGAGCTGGTATGCTAGTCTGATACTCTGGCACATGTAAGTCAGTCCCTGCAGGATTTCGTGGTTGCAGAAATGAATACAAAATCAAGGAAACGCCACAATATTCAGAGGAGCTGGCAAATTTTCAGATTTTCGGCAGATTTGGGCCAACACATCTCTAAAATGGTTGTACATGAGCCATAATGAGATCACGTCCACACTGGGAGATGCTGTAGATACACCGATCCTACAGGCTTTAAGAGTCATCGCAAATCAGGCAGTAGGAGCAGTACATGGACCAGAACATTCATATCAAAATATTTCTGAGATTAAATGCTACAAAAATGGAAACAGAATTCGCCCCATTTTGAATCCCACAAAGGGAACCTTTGAATCCTTTATCATTGGAATTAGCCACAGACACTTTCCTCTCCTCACTTTCCTCATCCAGGGACCTTCTCTGCCCACTATCTTCTAAACTTGGGAAGATCTCTTGGCCTGTTCCTTGGTTATCAGATGTATTATGCAGAAATTGAAGAGAACTAAGAACAGCAGAGCGAAGCCTCTTACTCTGCTCTCCTGCCCAAATTCTCCTCTGAAGTGACTTCTGGTAAGACTTCTACAAGGAAAGTTGGTATTTCTGCACAAGCTTCTCCCAAGCTACACACCATCTTTTCTTCACTACTCAACCCGCTGGCCCCTCCTACTCCATCTTCCCTTACTGTTGAAAACTTTTTTATGATGGGAAGACTGAAAAAATCTGCTAGACTTTCACTTCGACCCGAACTCCTACACAACACACTCAGGATTCTCCTTCATTGGCACACTTTTCTAATCTAGCAACAGAAGAGATCCTGCAAGTCATCTTGTTCTGCAATCCTACCACCTGCCAAATGGATCCAACCCCTTACACAATGCCCCGGGCCATCTCACAAGACCTCCTCCCCTACATGGGTTATTCTTGTCCTGAAGAAACCCGCAGACATCAGCAACAACTTACCAGTATCACTTCTTTCTTTTCTATCTAAAATCCTCGAACGCACTGTCTACAATCAGCTATCTCTCTCCCTCTCACAGAACAACCTCAAAGAGCGTCACATTACATAGAAACTGCCCTTTTGGCCATCACTGTGAAGCTACATGCCATAGATCAACCAAACTGTCATCAGTCTTCATCCTCCTTGAACTTTCAGCTGCATTTTACAGTCAACCACAAGACTCTCGTCCACCCTCATGAGTCTCGGGATTCATGGTGCAGCATGGCAGTGGTTTGCTTCCTACCTGGAAGGTTGCTCATATCAGGTGACATGGACTTGATCCACATCTGCTCCCCGCAGACTCTCCACTGGTGTTCCAACAAAGCTCAGTACTCGGTCCTCTTCTGTTCTTCCTCTATACTCGATGTCTTGGTAAGTTCATATCCTCACATGGGTTCTCATACCACTACTAAGTGGATGACACTCAACTCAACCTCTCCTCCCTCCCTCAGATCCTCTTGTCTCTGCTCCGATCTCAGCATGTCTGGCGCAGAAGGAGCCTCATCTGGCGCACCTTGGGCAGTGTTCAGTATCATACCCCTGAGCAGCTAATCCTTCCACCATGACGGTTCCACTATGAAGTGGAACCTCGACACGAAAAGAAGAAGCAGCATGCCCGGGAGACATTTCATCATGGATGGCAGCTCATCGGCTGAAACGTAATCCCAGCAAAACTGAACTGCTGTTCATCCCAGGTGATTCATCACCATGTCCGGATCTTGTGATCTCCCTGGACAACTCTTTGATCCTACCTTCGGTTCCTGCACACAACCGTGGGTACTTTTCTCCTCACATCACTAATCTGACACGCTCATACTAAAAATACTTAAATAGGCTCTTTCATCATGTGCTTTTGTCAATATAATACCTCCCAACAGAGTCTGATAGTATTCTCAGTCCGCGACCTGGTGAACCAGTATCAGGATATATTTATTGATAGACAATTCAAAGCGCTTCTGTAAGTCACTCTGGATAAAGGTGTCTGCCAAATGTCTTAAATGTAATGTGTCACGTGGTACGGTAATGAAGCGACACTCAGCAGTTGTTCTGTGTGTTACACTCTTTATTCTCTTTAATGTTTAATCCTTGAGTCGCATGCACATTGCACATGCAGGGCATTACACACCTTGTCGACATGGCGATCAGGCCCGTTACACTTCCTTTATGATTGGCAGGGGGAATTGTGATGTGACTGGCTAATGGCAATCAGTGTGGGAGGGGCTTTGGGCGTCACCATAGGAGGATGAGGTGATTTTTATTTCTTCATGTATATGACTCCTGTTGTGTGGGGAGAGTGGTGCATTGTGGGTAAGGAGAATGAAATAGAGATACTGTGTGTGTTTTTAGTGTGTTTATTGTGAACCTCTTTATCTCTCTCTCACACACACACACACACACACACACACACACACACACACAGACAGACACACGAGCCCTGATGAGTTTGGCAGCACGAAGAGCCCTTATTCATTAAACGCAAAAGTTAAAGACACACACACACACACACACACACACACACACACACACACGCAGGAACAGTGCAGTTTCTCTAGTTTTCTGTAATATGAGCAGACGCAGACTAATGATGTCATCGGGGTAGGAGATTTGTTTGGTTTGTGTGTTATGTGGAGTTGAAAATGGACATCATGAACTGTAACGTTTGATCTCGACTGTAGGGTTTTAGATGTAAATGTGCTGATGTCTTAGTGAGAATTTCTGAATAAACTCAATGACCTCCACAAAGAAAACTACGATAATCTGAAATCATCGCAAACGAGCCCTGCACCAGAATATTCTGGAATAAAGTCCAACACTGTGATAAACAAACAGCAGGCTATCAATAATGCAGGCGAATTAAAGCTTGATTAAAACTCATTTATGTAGCAAATTAACAATGAGTAGAGAGCTTTCACACACGCAGGCACGCACGTACGTCTCTCAGATGGAGAACTGTCTCTCTGCATAGATACACAATATAAATACAAACCAAGTCTGTGTGTGTGTGTGTGTGTGTGTGATGTAGTGGCAGTGACCATAACGTGGTGTGTCTTGAGAGGTTTGTATCTACAGCATGCAGTGTTAGTGAATGGAAATTCCACCAGGTCTGTGTGTGTGTGTGTGTGTGTGTGTGTGTGTGTATGTGTGTGTGTGTGTTTGCATGCATGTTCTTGATCTTATGTGTGTGTGTGTGTGATGAGGTGACGCCCTCTGTTGATCAGTGGCGGTTAACGGAGTTGCCATGGAGACATGCTACCACATACTCAACAACCGCAGTCATGCCTTCTCTCTCTCTCTCTCTCTCTCACACACACACACACACACACACACAGATGAGCCCTGAACGTCAGCATGTGTGTTCAGCTGAAAAATGCTGAAACAGTTAAAACTCCTGCAGTAGAAAAGATCTGAGGGCACGAAGTCCACTACAGTCTGGAGTGCACTTAGTAGTGAGTGAAGAGCCCCGCCCTCCTCCTGTCCCCTTAGAGAAGGATTCATGGGCTGCGTCCCAATTTACTGTTCCCTGCAGCTGGGGCCCCCTAGTGTTCAGTAAGACCGACTGTGAATGAACAAACAACAAACAAGCAAAATAAAAACAATAAACAAAAGTCACATGACCACTGCGATCACCAGTCACATGATCATTATTCATCACTTAAAACTTATAAATTATTGTATCTATTCTTCTTATTATTATTATTATCATCATCATCATTATTGACATGAAAGAAAAAAGAAAGAGAAATGATCTCCTGCTGATTCTCCGCTCATCCTGAAAAACAGATAAGCAGTTCCTCCATTTTTCTGCAGCACTAATAAATGGTGCTGAGTAGCAAAGAGAACTTCTTCTAAAGTAATAAAACACACCCACGGCCACTCCGTCACTCACAGTTCAGCTGTTTGTTTTGTTGTTGATTTCAATCAATCATGCAGGTTTCCTTCAGGTCCTTTGAGTCCAAAAAGAGGAAATAAAGCAACAGAACAGCACGTGCTCCTCAAATGTCCACAAAGAAGAAGAATTTTAATTAAAGACTGAAGATGAAGTAGTCTCTCATCCACTGCTCTGCCCTCTTATTCCTAATTCACTTGCTCGTGAAGGATGTGTTGTGGGTGTGGCTCTGATTCAGTGGCTCCTCGTAGTTGGCTCATCGTCAGTCCTCGTCAGTGCCCCACCCCTCACCGGGTACCCAAGCTCTAGACTATGAGGTCACTCAGCATGTTGAGTAAACATCGATGATAAAACTCATCAGTAGCAGGCTGCGACGCCATTGGCTAGTTTTGCAGTTGGAGGAGCTCTCGGTTACAAGAGCACACCGTGTTGATTTGTTATTTTTCTTCTATGGTTTTCTTCTTTCTTTTTGCGTTCATAAAACCAGCTTGTTTTTCCATCCTTGATAGTTTGAGAGGAGATACACTGGAGACAACCATACTGATTATACCCCAGGTCACACCCCAGCCCTGCCCTCCCTCCCTCCCTCCATCACACAGCCTTCTGGGTAATGTAGTCCAGAAGTCAGAGAGCGATGCACAAAGAGAGAGAACAGGTAGCAAGGCATCTCACTTGACTTTTTTGCTGTGTGTCTTGCTTAAATTGTAAAAGTCTTGTACACGCGCGCACACACACACACACACACACACACACACACACACACACACACAGACACACACACAGACACACACACAACTCTGCACCATCCATGTGTGTTTGTGTGTAATTACGTGCGTCCTTCCACCTCTCTTTCTGGTGTGTATTAAGAGCAGGATTTTAGCACCAGTCATCCTCATCTGTCTCACTGTACGGTTCATGGAGACTTTTGCGGGGTGGGCGGGGCTGTGAGGCACGTTGTATGCCATGATGGGCGGGGCCTCGGCGGTGTGGAGATGGAGAGGAGGAGGAGCGGTATCCGTTGGGCACACGTCGGTGATGAGAGACAGGACTACGGTGGGAAGGACTGGGTTGGGTGGAGCCATGGTGGGGTGTATGGGAGTGTCCTTGCGTCACACTCTGCTCATAGTTTGGAGGCTCATATTCAAAACGACGATCATAGAATGGTGCACGGCGGGGGGACGGTCGACGAGAAGGCGGGCCGATGGGTGGAGGCTCACGGCGAGGAGTGGGTGGTAGGAGTGGTTTCCTGGGGGCAGGTGAGTATGTAACATGCGGGCGAGGTGTGGGTGGAGTCGGGGGGAGCTGACGTCGAGTGCGGCGTGGTGTACTGGTTCCTGAGGTTGAGAGAACTGGACTAACACTCACAGAACTGCTTCCCTAAAATAAAACACAATAAAAGTCATTAAAAAAAACAACAAAATACACAATTATTATAGTGCATGATGTGTGTGAAATAGTGTATGTGTGACAGTGTATGTGTTTGTGTGTTTGTATTATTGTGTACATGTGCAAAAAGTACCCCCTACAATTTTCACACCTTCAACTCCATAAAATTAGAATCAGGTGTTGAAGATCGGGTTCCAGTGATTAGAACCTGCTTAGTGAGTGCAGGTGGAACAGGTTTTATTTATACACCTCTCATATCTAGTGTCTGGTGTTCCCTTTGTTATTGAGGTGTGTGGTGTCATCATGCCAAGATCTAAAGTGTTCTGTGAGGCCTTCAGAAAAAAAAAGGTTGTGGATGCCTGAGTCTGGGAAGGGATTAAAAAAGATCTCCAAAATATTTGAAATAAAAGCTTATTCCACAGAAGAATATCAAATTTATTGATATTTCTGTTGAATAAATGATTGAAAAAAGTAATTTTCCTTGTGGTTTTTTCAAATTTACACTATCTCACAAAAGTAAGTACACCCCTCACATGTGTGTAAATATTTGATGATATCTTTTCATGAGACAACACTGAAGAAATGACACTTTGCTACAATGTAAAGTAGTCAGTGTACAGCTTGTGTAACAGTGTACATTTACTGTCCCTCAAAATAACTCAACACACAGACATTAATGTCTAAACCGCTGGCAACAAAAGTAAGTACACCCCTAAGTGAAAATGTCCAAATTGGGCCCAAAGTGTCAATATTTTGCATGGACACCATTAATTTCCAGCACTGCCTTAACCCTCTTGGGCATGGAGTTCACCAGAGCTTGTTCGAGACCTTGTGCTCCTCCACCTTCCATTTGAGGATGCCCCACAGATGCTCAATAGGGTTTAGTCCATCACCTTCATTCTCAGCTTTTTTAGCAAGGCAGTGGTCGTCTTGGAGGTGTGTTTGAGGTCATTATCATGCTGGAACACTGCCCTGCAGCCCAGTTGCTGAAGGGAGGGGATTATGCTCTGCTTCAGTATGTCACAGTACATGTCGGCATTCATGGTTCTCTCAATGAACTGTAGCTCTCCAGTGCCGGCAGCACTCATGCAGCCCCAGACCATGACACTCCCACCACCATGCTTGACTGTAGGTAAGACACACCCGTCTTTGTACGCCTCACCTGGATGCAGCTGAACATGCTTGACACCATCTGAACCAAATAAGCTTATCTTGGATCCAGTAATCCATGTCCTTAGTCTGCTTGTCTTCAGCAAACTGTTTGCAGGCTTTCTGGTGCATCATCTTTAGAAGAGGCTTCCTTCTGGGACGACAGCCATGCAGACCAATTTTATGCAGTGTGCATGGCTGTCGTGTATGGTGTATGGTCTCAGCACCGACAAGCTGACCCCCCACCCCTTCAACCTCTGCAGCAATGCTGGCAGCACTCATACGTCTATTCATTGAGCAAACCATGAATGCCAACATGTACTGTGACATACTGAAGCAGAGCGTGATCAGTATGCAGTATTCCAGCATGATAATGATCCCAAACACACCTCCAAGATGACCACTGCCTTGCTAAAGAAGCTGAGGGTGAAGGTGATGGACTGGTCAAGCATGTCTCCAGACCTAAACCCTATTGAGCATCTGTGGAGCATCTTCAAATGCAAGGTGGAGGAGCACAAGGTCTCTAACATCCACCAGCTCCGTGATGTCGTTATTGAGGAGTGGAACCCTCTTGGGCATGGAGTTCACCAGAGCTTCACAGGTTGTACCTTCACAGACAGTGCTGGAAAATAATGGTCCCCACACAAAATATTGACACTTTGGGCCCAATTTGGACATTTTCACTTAGGGGTGTACTTACTTTTGTTGCCAGCGGTTTAGACATTAATGTCTGTGTGTTGAGTTATTTTGAGGGGACAGTAAATGTACACTGTTACACAAGCTGTACACTCACTACTTTACATTGTAGCAAAGTGTCATTTCTTCAGTGTTGTCACATGAAAAGATATCATCACATATTTACAGAAATATGAGGGGTGTACTAACTTTTGTGAGTTACTGTATCAACTTTATTAATAGGCACTGTTTCAAAGAGGATCAAATGTTTGCTCGTCTAAATATGTCTAAAACTAATGATTCCCATGGGGTGTAATTATTTTTCACATACCTGTCTGTGTGCCCTGCTGTCTCTGCCTTCGCTGGGTGAACGTGACCAGTGTGTGTCGTGTCTGTTATGAGGATGATGATGGTACTCTCGCTCTTTCTCCACTGAGCTGTGGTGATGATGATGATGATGATGGTGATGGTGGTGGTGATGCCGCCGGTCTTTAGCTCTTCCTCTCTCTCGCTCCCGCTCTTTAGAAGGAAGTTCACCTGACTGTGTGGTGGTGCTGAGATCAGTACCCAGACCTGACAGGAAAAAAGTAGGTCATCTCTCTTAAAGAACACAGGTGTGTGTGTGTGTGTGTGTGTGTGTGTGTGTGTGTGTGTGTGAGAGTGAGAGAGAGAGAGAGAGAGAGACCTGTATCAGCATCTGTGTAGCGTGTCAGTGATCTCTCAGAGGTGCAGTGATTTCGTTCCCTCTCTCTTTCTCTCTCTCTCCTCCTTCTCCCATGTCTAGGCCCCTCCTGTGACTCCACCCTCTCTAGAGAGTAATCATCCAATCGCACACCTCGACCTGAGCGCCCATGAACCAGTGAGGATGTAGAACGCCTCAATGGACTCACATCAGAAATGGTCTGCAGAAGGACAGAAAAGAGAGAGACACAAGGAAAGGACAAGAGGCAGAGAGCAAGCGAGCGCGCGAGAGAGAGAGAGAGAGAGAGAGAGAAAGAGTGTAAGATATATAAATATATATATATATATAGAGAGAGAGAGACAGACAGAAGGAGTGACAGAAGAGAGAGCGAGAGAGAGAGAGAGAGAGAGAAAGAGAGAAGTGAGATTTAAGTGTTTTAAGAGAAAGCCGTTTCAAAGCAGTCAAAAGTGTGTGTTTCTAAGTGGTACACACTCCTTACTCTCTCTCTCTCTCTCTCTCTCTCACACACATGCCTCATAAGGCCACACTCAGGTAGCATGTAGAAGACCACTGCTCAATACCATGCAGTATATTATCATGTTACAATATACAGAGATACAGACAGACAGGAATACTGAGAGAAAGAGGAATAAAAAGATAGAGAGCTGGAGAGAGAGAGACAGGTACATACACTGAGGGTATTTCATCAAAGTTTTGTTTCTTCTTTGCTGAAGAACAATGCAGAGTAGAACAAATGCACACACACACACACACACACACACGCACACACACAACCAATAGATATACAGTGGCAAGAAAAAGTATGTGAACCTTTTGGAATTTCATGGTTTTCTCCATAAATTTG
>CM022752.1:45334928-45342428 GCA_012411365.1 Ameiurus melas
AGTGATTGAAACTCACAGATTGTCATGGTTTTCCTGTGGGACCTCCTTGACCCCAAGGCCTCCATTGACCTCATGGCCTCCATTGACCTTGTTGATCTTGGGGTCTTTGTCCTGGCTAGTGTCCGGCTCCATGCGCTGAAACATTAATGGTGTTCGGTTCTGTGTGTGACACAACATGGCTGACAGTCAGGGTCTCACACACACACAATTCACCGGTGACTCGGCAGAAGAGCATCATGGGAAGTGGAATCCTCTCTGGAGATCACCCTAACCCTAGGTTCTGACACACACCTAAAGTGACATGTGACTACGTTGGTATATGGTGATTGGCCATCGTAATGATAATGATAATGATAACGAGTCTTTATTAATCACGTATACGTTCTTCACATACGCCAGCATGTCAGGAAGTTGGGGTCAGAGTGCAGGGTCAGCCATGATGCAGCGGCCCTGGATTAGAGAGTGTTAAGGGCCTTGCTCAAGGGCACAACAGTGGGAGCTTGGCAGTGCTGTGGCTTGAAATTCGACCTTCCGATCAGTAACCAAGAACCTTAACCGCCAAGCCACCACTGCCAACATGTTGTTGTATTGGGGTGGTGTTTGATGATGGAGTGTGTATTTGGAAAGGGTGTTTGCGTTCATGTTTGGTGGGGTTTGGTGATTGGTCGTACCTGTTCCTCTCGGAGCACCTGTAGTTTCTTGGCTTTACTCTGTCTGTAATACTCCATGATCATCATGGCAGCGTATATCTTCCCCACTGTCAGGTCTGTAGCTGCTGAGAGGACGCAAAAGTTACCTGCACAATTAGAGCGGGTTCAAATGGACCCTGCGCCTGGGTAGGGGTGCTGGTGGAGTGGGGAACATGGGAGTGGGATGCAAAATACAACAAAGTACAAAACACACACAACAAAGGGTACAATACACAACCTCACACAACAGTTCAAACTCGTCTTCAACTGTAAAGGGGCCTGGCTTTCAATCTGGCGTTTACAATCCAAGATCAGGTTTAAGCTTGATTCAGAGAGAATAACAAGTACGCATAGAGGCACTAAACACACACATATTACACATTATAAACAACAACACACCGATACACACTTACAGTGACACATTACAGACACAAAAGCATGAAGGACACAGAGCCAATTGTCTTTTCACAGGCAGATGCTCTTTTTTTTTTTTTTTTTAGAAATAGTGTCATATCCGTAACTCTTAAAATGACTTCTGATAAAACAATAATTCCACAGTAACCTTGAGCAAGAGAACATGCTTCCTGAATATGAATCAATTAATGAATATTTCTTAAAAGAGCTCCAAAGTTGGTCTAAACTCTTGAGCGAAGAGAAACATGACATAAAACTATAACGTTTATGCCAAGTTTGCGGTCGGGTTTAAACTCTTATATGTGCAGATAGTGCCATTATAATAAAATCCTTAATGACTGAAGTTATCTAATTTAGAGTTTATAAAGTGTTTGACATGCAAAAAATGGAGGGATACACCAATTTGCACTACAGCTGTATTTAATGCCCTATTTCAAGATGATTGACTGGAGTGAAAAGACGTCTATAGAGAATTCATTCCTCTATAGTAAACCACCCACTGATAACAGACACAGAATGAAAGACAGAGAGATAAAGAGAGAGAGCGAGAAAGAGTGTCATGGACAGGAGGCCCGCCAGTAGGCAGTAAATCTCCAGATGAGCATTACAAGGTTCATGACTAAGCCAAAAGAGTGCACTGAGCGGATGAGGGTTACAAACATGAACGGCATCTGCACCTATCCAGAGCCAATGCTGAACTGATGTACATTCAGGAAACAAGAACCTATGTCTCAAAACACCAGTGTTGTCTCCTCCTAGAGCCTCCTCAATCCCAGAGCCCTTCACAGACCATGTTCCTCTTCCAGAGATGCTTACAGAACATGTTCCTCCCCCAGAGACCCTCACAGACCATGTTCCTCTTCCAGAGACCCTCACAGACGAAATTTCTCTATTTCTCTTCCAGAGCCTCTCAAAAACCATGTTCCTCTCCCAGAGCCCCCCACAGGCCATGTGATCTCAGAATCAATCACATCCTCTATTTTCATTTGGATTCCGTTCCCAGTCCCACATAGTCCCTGTTTTTGATACTCTTAAGCTTTGGACATCCATCAGAGCATTTCTGAGGTCCACAGGAGTTTCACGGGTTTCAAGATCAAGCATGTACATCCACTGGAATAATTTTTTCAAATTAGTAATGATTTGAATTATATCAAAGTCACAGCAATACCATCCACATACTTATGGGAAGTATTAACAATTTATAAATAATTTTATGTAATTTAGTTTATTTATATATTTATTTATTTAATATATTTTTTTTGGGGGGGGGTGCTTGTTGGCATAAGGCAACTATGGTTGTGCCCAAAAATGTTAATGTTCCTGTAGCTTGATGAAGTGTTGAATATGAAAAGTTTTTGTTGTGGTCAATATGATAATATATGACGCAGTAATGGGGCATTTATCCATTTGAATAAGAGGTGAAGAATGATATCTGAAAAAAAAATTACACATTTGAGCTCAGGTACATCCTTTTTCACTGATCATCCTCGAGAAGTCTCTACAACTTGACTGGAGTCCACCTGTGGTAAATTCAGTTGATTGGAGATGATTTGGAAAGGCACACACGGGTCTATATAAGATCCCACAGTTAACAATGCATGTCAGAGCACAAACCAAGCCATGGAGTCCAAGGAATTGAGACCTCTGAGACAGGATTGTATCAAGGCACAGATCTGGGGAAGGGTACAGAAACATTTCTGCAGCATTGAAGGTCCCAATAAGTACAGTGGCCTCCATCATCGATAAATGGAAAAAGTCTGGAATCAGCAGGACTCTTCCTAGAGCTGGCCACTTGACCAAACGGAGCGATTGAGGGAGAAGGGCCAAAAACTCGATGTTCACTCTAACAGAGCTCCAGTGTGTCTCTGTGGAGAGAGGAGAACCTTCCAGAAGAACAAACATCTCTGCAGCAGTCCACCAATCAGGCCTGTATGGTTGAGTGGCAAGACGGAAGCCACTCCTCAGTAAAAGGCACGTGACAGCCTGCGTGGAGTTTGCCAAAAGACACCTGATGGACTCTCAGACCAAAGATTGAACAAAGATTGAATTCTTTGGCCTGAATGGCAAGTGTCATGTCTGGAGGAAACCAGGCACCAGTCATCACCTGGCCAATACCATCCCTACAGTGAAGCATTGTGATGGCAGCATCATGCTGTGGGGACGTTTTTCAGCGGCAGGAACTGGGAGACTAGTCAGGATCGAGGAAAAGATGAATGCAGCAATGTACAGAGACATCCTTGATCTTCCAACAGGACAACGACCCTAAGCACACAGTCAAGATAACAAAGGAGTGTCTACAGGACAACTATGTGAATGTCCTTGAGTGGTCCAAACTTGATCCAGATTGAACATCTCTAAAGAGATCTGAAAATGGCTGTGCACTCATGCTCCCCATCCAACCTGATGGAGCTTGAGAGGTCCTGCAAAGAAGAATGGGAGAAACTGCCCAAAAATAGGTGTGCCAAGCTTGTAGCATCGTACTCAAAAAGACTTGAGGCTGTAATTGGTGCCGAAGGTGCTTCAACAGAGTATTGAGCGAAGGGTGTGAATACTTATGAACACGTGCTAGACAGTTTGTGCTTGAGTGCCACCAAGTCATGGTTTTTACGTAACTTCGGCGGCTCCTGGCACGTGAACAAAAGGGAGAATCTCATAGGTCAACCACTTTTCAATGCGGTGCTTAAAATAAATAAATAAATAAACAAACAAACCCCCCCAAAAATATACGCTTTGACGCCGCATTTTACAGGTGGGTGTGAACTCTCCTGTTCACAGCCATTGATTTAGATCGACTGTTTAACATACACATACGTATGGCTCTTAAATGTAAAGACTCTTGGTTTTGCTTCCTCGTTTGTGATGTTTCTCCAATCTGTAGTTCTTTCAATTTCTCTTATGTCTTATTTATGTCCTCTCCGTGTCTGCCTGCCTCTGTGCTCACCTGCCTTATGGACAGAGGTTAATAGAAGTTTGAAGAAAAGGCGTAGAGGAGGGAATTCGTCTGATCAGTGGATGAAGAGCAGTGATTGGTCGGCTGAGAGAAGCTCCTCTGATGAGTTTTGATTTGATTGGTCGATAATCTACAAACCTACTATAACTTACACTTGTGTGGTGTGACCAGCAGGTCCAGCTGCTTCTGGGACAGATTCGGCCAAATTGCGATCATCTCCTTTCGCAACTCCGCATCCATCTGGTGTTTATCAGCTCCACCTACATGTGCGCATACACACACACACACACACACACACACACACACATAGATAAAGGTAAATGCGAACAGATATGAATAGAGATCTATGTGAATGTTTCGTACCTTTAGCGATCTTGATATCAAGTGCAGTACGAATTAATGCCATCAGTGTGGAGTTGAAATGTACCGTGTTGTCATCGGCAACAGGCAAATCCATACGCAACAGTCTCTGTGGAGCCAATCAGGGAGGTTTAGTGTCTGTGGTGTGGCATTTAAACCTCCAATTAAATAAGTTCAGAAAAGGGTGGAGGGAGCTCCTCTGCTTAAATAGCAAAACATATTTTTATACACAGCCTAAAAAAAAGCTAAAGGCTTTTATATTTCAAAGATCAGAAATGTTTCTTCTGTAAACTGTAACTGATTGACAGAGATGGACTCCACAGAGAAACAGAAATGATAGAGGAATCTGTGAGAGTGTGACCACCCAAAAGATGCCGATTTTTCATTTTGGGTAACATGTGAATGATTCTTTTAGCATGCATGTTCTTAAAACAGCGGTGTCTTACAGACCAAGGCCGCGAGCAGGAGTACATTTTAGCCTCATATGCTTTACAGATCGACTGTAAAGTGTGTGACCATCTGCTCAGCTCTCGTACATGACAAATAACTGAGCCATGCTGTGGTTCCTGATGTTCCTCCACACTGTGTTCTCATCGAAACCAATGGCAAGGAGAGACCAACATGTCCCTACGAATGTAGCCTAACTGATGCTAACAACGTTAGCTAGGAGATATTACTCTTTTTTCTTGCTCTCGGTCAATGAGGACACACTCTACTGGATGGCGTCGGGTGGGAGAAACATAAACAGATCTTAAACTCGGTCTATGTTCTGCATGAAGGTTTGAATTTGGAGCTCTCACAGATCACACAATGTTGAATCATTGTAATAAAACTCAACCCCTGCTGCTGCTCAGAGCTCCCCCTACCACTCAGAGGTGTTCATTACAACCTCAACATTTAACCTCAACGAATGAAACGGGGTCGAAGAACAAAGATTTCCAGGCCTCAGTTTTCATTCGTTGAATTTACCTTTAAATACGAGCGTCGGCCGTTCATTACAAACCATGACGCAGCGTTAGTGAGTGTGTGTGTCTTCAAGGTCTTTCTCATTCGTGATCATTCCAGCGCAAGCTGCGGCTCTAACACACACCATGCAGTGATTCATGCGGCGACCCCCAGTGACCCCATGACCCCTTATGACTCCTGTGTGACCCTGAACATGCAGCATGCTCATGCATCCGACAATCCACCCCTACAGCATTACCCCCGCCCCCCACGGCCCGGCCCGGCCTTACCCCACAACCACGCCCCTCGGCCCAGCCCCACAGCACAAGCAGCCACGCACAGAGAGGACCATTTATCACTTCATCTTTTGTTCTCGTTGGCTGATCGCAGGGTTTTATTTATCGTGGCTCTGTATAATTCAGGCACTGATTATTTGTTCAGACTTATTTATGTTCGTTTATTATTTCCAGATTTTTCTGATCTCTCGATGCAAGACAGGTGCATTTTGTCTAAAGTTGGTTCAGAGTGTCGTTCCCTACAGGGTGAGCTTGTTAGAGCGGGAGAAGGAGTGTGTTAGAGTTGTTAGTGCACTCCAGACTGGAAGGCCATGAGATGGTTCACAGATAAAAAAAAATAATAATAAAAAAAAAAAAAAACAATGAAAGAGCAAACAGGGGTTTGTGCTGAACATACAGTGAGGGAAAAAAAGTACTTGCCCACTGATAAAGAAATGATCAGTCTATAATTTTAATGGTAGGTTTATTTGAACAGTGAGAGACAGAATAACAACAAAAAAAATCCAGAAAAACGCATGTCACAAATGTTATAAATTGATTTGCATTTTAATGAGGGAAATAAGTATTTGACCCCCTCTGTAAAACATGACTTAGTACTTGGTGCCAAAACCCTTGTTGGCGATCACAGAGGTCCATGTTTGACGGTGTTGATGGTGTTCTTGGGCTCATAGGCAGCATTCCTCCTCCTCCAAACATGGCGAGTTGAGTTGATGCCAAAGAGCTCCATTTTGGTCTCATCTGACCTCAACACTTTCACCCAGTTGTCCTCTGAATCATTCAGATGTTCGTTGGTAAACTTCAGACGGTCATGTATATGTGCTTTCTTGAGCTGTGGGACTTTGTGGGTGCTGCAGGATTTCAGTCCTTCACGGCGTAGTGTATTACCAATAGTTTTCTTGGGGACTATGGTCCCAGCTGCCTTGAAACCATTGACAAGATCCTCCCGTGTAGTTCTGGGCTGATTCCTCACTGTTCTCATGATCATTGCAGCTCCACGAGGTGAGATCTTACATGAAGTCCCAGGCCGAGGGAGATTGACAGTTCTTTTGTGTTTCTTCCATTTGTGAATAATCGCACCAACTGTAGTCACCTTCTCACCAAGCTGCTTGGCGATGGTCTTGTAGCCCATTCCAGACTTGTGTAGGTCTACAATCTTGTCCCTGACATCCTTGGAGAGCTCTTGGGTCTTGGTCATGGTGGAGAGTTTAGAATCTGATTGATTGATTGCTTCTGTGGACAAGTGTCTCTTATACAGGTAACAAGCTGAGATTAGGAGTTCTCCCTTTAAGAGTGTGTGTGCTCCTAATCTCAGCTCGTTACCTGTATAAAACACACCTGGGAGCCAGAAATCTTTCTGATTGAGAGGGGGTCAAATACTTATTTCCCTCTTTAAAATTCAAATCAATTTATAACATTTGTGACATGCGTTTTTCTGGATGTTTTTGTTGTTATTCTGTCTCTCACTGTTCAAATAAACCTACCATTAAAATTATAGACTGATCATTTCTTTATCAGTGGGCAAACGTACAAAATCAGCAGGGGGTCAAATACTTTTTTCCCCTCACTGTATAATGGAGGGAATGAACAGAATAGAGTGAGAGAGGTACGAGGAGAAAAAAGTTGAAGAGAAGATGAAGACGTGAAACAGAACCACAAGGATCTACCATCATACACCCGTAACCTGGGGAACGGACAACAAACACATTTCAATAAAGACTTATTTAAACAAAAACTCAGACTCGGAAAAACCAGCGCGAGACTGAGAGAAACCGAGAGGCAGAGGGAGAGAGAGAGAGAGAGAGAGGGAGGGAGCAAGTGAAAAGACATGGTTACAGCACAGATGAGA
>CM022752.1:45344928-45354928 GCA_012411365.1 Ameiurus melas
AGTCACCGGGTGGAGTCACAGAATGGAGTCACAGAACGGAGTCACCGAGCGGAGTCACAGAATGGAGTCACCGAGTGGAGTCACCGAGCGGAGTCACCGGGTGGAGTCACCGGGTGGAGTCACCGAACAGAGTCACAGAACGGAGTCACCGAGTGGAGTCACAGAATGGAGTCACAGAACGGAGTCACCGAGCGGAGTCACAGAATGGAGTCACCGAGTGGAGTCACCGAGCGGAGTCACCGGGTGGAGTCACAGAACGGAGTCACAGAAGGGAGTCAAAGAGTGGAGTCACTGGGCGGAGTCACAGAACGGAGTCACCGAGTGGAGTCAATGGGCGGAGTCACAGAACGGAGTCACCGAGTGGAGTCACCGGGCGGAGTCACCGGGTGGAGTCACAGAACGGAGTCACAGAGTGGAGTCAATGGGCGGAGTTACAGAACGGAGTCACCGAGTAGAGTTACCGAACGGAGTCACGGGGTGGAGTCACCGGGCGGAGTCACCGGGCGGAGTCACAGAACGGAGTCACCGAGCGGAGTCACCGGGCGGAGTCACAGAACGGAGTCACTGAGCGGAGTCACCGGGTGGAGTCACAGAAGGGAGTCACAGAGTGGAGTCACTGGGCGGAGTCACAGAACGGAGTCACCGGGTGGAGTCACTGGGCGGAGTCGGGGGTATAATCAGACAGTCTGGTGTCTTTAATCAGCCTTTTGAGATCATTGTGCTTGTTTTCACGTGTCGTGAGCATATCCTTGAGAAAGAGGATTACCAGTGTGCAGGTCATCTCTACTGGGCATCATGGCCATCTAAGACATCTTCACAGCCCTTTGACGTTCAGTTTCTGCACTGAAGCACTTTTTTACTGCAGAAAGAGAATCTTTCTCTGATTATAGCATAGATCAGAGAAAGAGAGACGTACCTAAAGCATCAGTTATCAGGAGGTGTTACTGCCCATGTTCACAAAAGCCACTGAAACTTGTATTGAAGTTCACATTTTATTTCCCTGGTGTGATCGCTTTTCTATCTGGCATGGAATCTTCTTTGAGGTTTCAATGACATTTACACCAGGTCATAGAAAGTGTTTATAAATGCATTATCACTGATCTGATGAAGTGTAAAAGCAGTGTGTTCGGTCTTTGTGGTACAGCAGGAGTCAGGCCTCAACATCACAACAGAAAATAACGCTTTATCAGTTTGTTAATCGGGAGTTTGCTGAGAAATAAAATGTGCTGGTCTTCTCTGGACTCCAGGAACCCTACTGTATGTGGTCTGGACCTAGATGGAGACACCTCACACACACACACACACACACACACACACAATTCTCTGCTCCTCATTTTCACAAATCTACATTAGAGCTTCATGTCACTTTATAAAGTGTTATGTTTATTCAAGCTACAACCTCGTCAATATATAAAGGGAATGAACTTGTAAAACAACATTTCAGCCCAACATCTGGAGACGATCATGTAGTAATGCTATATGGACAAACTAATGCACCCTTATACTTACAATCTTTGGTTAAGGAAGTTCCCATGGACATGAAAGGGTGTTTTGTAATTGTAAACGGTGATCTAGTGATCCATGAAGCACCTGGATAACCTGGAGAGCCAGTTTCATCAAACCACCTACTCTTTCCTTCTGATTTACTCAGAGAAGTTAGAGATGATCAGAAATCTTAACTGCTTCCCTTAACATATTCATTCCAGAAAACTTTAGAGCAAAAAAGAACAAAGATAAGACGTTCTTGTCAGCAAAGTCAACAGAGAAATGGACTACAGGAAACGCTCCTCGTTTTTACAAACCAAAGAATCTGAGAACAGTAAAATGACTGAAGTACAGTGAAGCACTCTCTTTACCAGATTTAATATCATTCAGGAGAGTGCAGAAAATATCACATCGACTCCTGAACTGGGCATTTACATTTATATTTACATTTATATTCATACTTAAATATAGATTTACATTTATACTTACATTTATATTTATACTTACATTTACAGTATCTCACAAAAGTTAGTACACCCCTCACATTTCTGTAAATATTTGATGATATCTTTTCATGTGACAACACTGAAGAAATGACACTTTGCTACAGTGTAAAGTAGTGAGTGTACAGCTTGTGTAACAGTGTACATTTACTGTCCCTCAAAATAACTCAACACACAGACATTAATGTCTAAACCACTGGCAACAAAAGTAAGTACACCCCTAAGTGAAAATGTCCAAATTGGGACCAATTAGCCATTTTCCCTCCCCGGTGTCATGTGACTTGTTAGTGTTACAAGGTCTCAGGTGTGAATGGGGAGCAGGTGTGTTAAATTTGGTGTCATCGCTCTCACACTCCCTCATACTGGTCACTGGAAGTTCAACATGGCACCTCATGGCAAAGAACTCTCTGAGGATCTGAACAAAATAATTGTTGCTCTACATAAAGATGGGCTAGGCTATAAGAAGATTGTAGACCCTGACACTGAGCTGCAGCACGGTGGACAAGACCATACAGCGGTGTAACAGGACAGGTTCCACTCAGAACAGGCCTCGCCATGGTCCACCAAAGAAGTTGAATGCTCGTGCTTAGCGTCATATCCAGAGGTTGTCTTTGGGACATAGACGTATGAGTGCTGCCAGCATTGCTGCAGAGGTTGAAGGGGTGGGGGGTCAGGCTGTCAGTGCTCAGACTATACACTGCACGTTGCATCAAATTGGTCTGCGTGGCTGTCGTCCCAGAAGGAAGCCTCTTCTAAAGATGATGCACAAGAAAGACCGCAAACAGTTTGCTGAAGACAAGCAGACTAAGGACATAAACGTATTTTGCTCAGATAGTGTCGAGTGTGTGTGGCAGCAACCAGGTGAGGAGTGCAAAGACAAGTGTGTCTTGCCTACAGTCAAGCATGGTGGTGGGAGTGTCATGGTCTGGGGCTGCATGAGTGGTGCCGACACTGGGGAGCTACAGTTCATTGAAGGAACCATGAATGCCAACATGTACTGTGACATACTGCAGCAGAGCATGATCAGTATCCAGTATTCCAGCATGATAACGACCCCAAACACACCTCCTAGCAACCACTGCCTTGCTAAAGAAGCTGAGGGTGAAGGTGATGGACTGGTCAAGCATGTCTCCAGACCTAAACCCTATTGAGCATCTGTTGGACATCCTCAAACGGAAGGTGGAGGAGCACAAGGTCTCTAACATCCACCAGCTCCGTGATGTCGTCATGGAGGAGTGGAAGAGGACTCCAGTGGTGACCCGTGAAGATCTGGTGAACTCCATGCCCAAGAGGATTAAGGCAGTGCTGGAAAATAATGGTGTCCATACAAAATATTGACACTCTGGGCCCAATTTGGACATTTTCATTAGGGGTGTACTTACTTTTGTTGCCAGTGGTTCAGACTTTAATGTCTGTGTGTTGAGTTATTTTGAGGGACAGTAAATGTACACTGTTACACAAGCTGTACACTCACTACTTTACATTGTAGCACAGTGTCATTTCTTCAGTGTTGTCACATGAAAAAATATCATCAACTATTTACACAAATGTGAGGGGTGTACTTACTTTTGTGAGATACTGTATGTTTATTCTTTGGTTACACTACCACAAATTCATGTCCCTGTGGGTTTATTGATCCTGTTAACTATCTCTTAGCAATACTGGTGAATTTGATTAGATTAATGCAGTAGAAGCCAGATAATTATCACTGTACTGTGTATTATTGTTTCTGAGTATTATTGTTTATGTGTATTATTGTTTATGGGTATTATTGTTTATGTGTATTATTGTTTATGGGTATTATAAGTTCTGTCCATTATCTCATGTCTCTTCAGCCTTTATGGAGAAACTGGGGACAATTTTGAGGAAAAATTCATTCTATCCCTCCATTATTTATCATTTATCAACTCTGATGTCAGTCTGATTTCCTGTAAAGTGTTGTTTAAGGAATTACTTCTCTGTTGTGAAACTTGAGGACTACTCCAGTTTTATGACCACAACACACACACACACACACACACACACACGCGCGCGCGCGCACACACTCTAAGAGCATCTACAGGCATTGTTTAACACTGAAAAACAGACACTGTCCTTCAGAGATGCTGGAGAGAGAGAGAGAGAGAGACAGAGATGACGGTCATTTCAGCAATGACTTCAGTTCACCTGCATACAGCATCACATGGAGCAGTTTAAAGTGCCAAAATACAGGAAGTGTATTTTGCATGGGTGTGTATGCAGTGTGTAATGCAGTGAGTATGCAGTAGGAGGAGGGCAAAACTGAAGCCATGCAGACCTGAACCTCCACCAGGGGACATCATATTATTATTATTATTATTATTATTATTATTATTATTATTATTATTATTATTATTATCAATTCTGACATCACCATGTACTCAGTGTCCTTCACATCCGTCAATCTGACATGTATACAGTGCCTCTGTGTGCCTCCATCCGAAGTTTCAACTGTTCTACTCTGACACTTTTTTCTCTCCGTCTATCTGCTCTTTCTTACTCCCATCACAGCTGATAAATCCAGCTGTGTTCATTCTTTCACCACAGTATGTTTGTAGTATGGGTGTATAGTGTGTCACAAAACATAGGGGTGTGTGTGTGTGTGTGCATCCTGTTCACAAATCAGCTTCACTGGCATGAAAATCCTGAGGGAATCCAACAAAAGGTATATAGTTTTGTTTATTTTTTGGCTCTGAGGTGCTGGATGTGTAAAAGTGTTGGAGGGTGTGGGTCTCACCATGCTGCTGGGTCATACTCCGCCCAGATTCTGACATATTCATCCAGATGGTGAGGGCCAAGAATTGATGAGTCACGAGTCAAATACTCAAAATTATCCATGATTACCGCGACAAACAGATTCAGCATCTATAACATATACAACACAAACACATTAATACCACACACACACACACACACACACACACACATAAACAACACAAACAAGTGAGCATGAGGGTCAAGTCTAAATTACATATAACGAAGCAAAGTGAGTGCACTTCATGAGCTACGGAATACTGAGGAGCGATTAAACAGAAGGATAAACATAGGTGGAGTTCCTGGACTGCTGTGAGACCTTAATTACCTGATCCAAGAGAGAAAAGTAGTTTAGAAATACTGAAGCAGGGGTCTCGTGTAGGACATTATGCCACGGAGTCAGTGCCTTTAAATCCTGCTGGAATCAGGAGGCTGACACATGAGGTCTGGCATAGTGAGCTGGGAAAGATTGGTGTGTAACTTCTAACCAGATAATCTCCTACATGCGTTTAATAGAAGCTCAACTCATCCTGATTCCAAGCTATGAAGCTAGCCTTGAAGAATGAGAGAGTAACCATTTAAAGCTGTAAAAGATCACTTACAGCAGCCGAAGCAGACCCAGCAGGCTATATCTGCTCTCTTTACCTGTTTCTATTTCATCCGCCACTCTTAACCAGGCTCCATACATGTGTCCACTGTCTGAGAGGAATAAATGAATGAACAGAAAGATAGAGAGATGGTAAAAAAAAAAAAAGAAAGAAACAATCACCAGGAATGAACAGAGGAAGATGAAGGAGACGAAGTACGCGTAGGCGACATTGCTTCCACACTCGTCCTTCTGGTTTCCGGAAGCAGGGTCACATGGCATCCCACCCAAACATGACAACATAATCTCATGCCACGCCTCGCCTGTAGCACTCCTAAACACACACACACACACACACACACACACACACACACACACACACACACACACACACAGTCTGTGAGAATTTCATTTAATCATCTTTTTAATTTCCTTACCTTTTTTCCTTGTAAATGTCATGGCAACAGGTGGAGAAGGTCAGCCCAGATCTTTTCTATCCCTGGTAACAGGTTATAGCCCGTCCTATAGGATCCCCAGATGTTCCTAAGCTAACTGTGTGATAGAATCTCTCCAGTGGGTCTGCCCTGGTGTCTTCATCAAGTGGGACATGTCTAACGCACCACTGCCATGAGTCTTTGTAAAAACACCTCAACTGACTCTTCACAATTTGGAGCCTACTCTGTGGCTGTCATGGATTGTCTAGCAACTCACCCAACACTCATGAACAACATCCCACTCAGTATCCATCTCGCTCTCATTTCTTGCAGCATAGAACATAGTCTCAGAACTGAACTTAATTGCTTCCCATACTACTAGTGTCCACCAATGCATGCTAGTGGTACCAACCTGACAGGCAATGACATCCATTCAGATACAACTTCCTACAGCTGCCTAGCGTATTAAGGACTTGATATACAACCCATTTAGTCTCAATGTCCCCTTTTCTGGTCCACAAAGGTGAGCTAAAATCAGCTCTTTCTAAAGCTAATGCCAGATGCTCGCAAGCAACCCAGAAGACACTCCTGGGTTTACCAGGGAAATCTGGCTGGTGTCCTTTAGGAGGTAACCATCTCATCACCAAGTGGTGACAGCTCTATTCCTCTCTTCACCCAAATGTCCAAAACATAAGCCCTAATGTCTGACGATACAATCATAAAATCAATCATTGACCTTTGACCTTTGTTTGCCATTGAAAATCCATGGCTTGCACAGAAATCTAATAACGTACCAACAAATATATGTATGGAGTTGTGTAGGAGTGCACTTCATCTGACCCCTCCCATCAGAACCGTTCACCAAGGGAGACCCTACTGAGGGCCTTAAGCTCTCTGAGACAAAGACCTTAGGATCACCCAAGTAAACAAATCCATAAATGGAGAGAAAAATAGAGATCAACAGATGCTGTGAAAGAGAGATGAACTAAACAAACAGAGGGATGGATAGAAAAAAACTAGACCAAGATAAAGATAATAGGAAGAGAGAGAGATGAAGAGAGGGATGAGTGTACCTGAACAGCAGCATTAGTGCCATGAAGAAAGTTCTGAAGTTGTTGTGTTCATTTATGGCACTTTCTCCTTCTTCATCTAATGCTAAATTACCAAAGAGCTGCACACACCCACCCACCCACCCATACACACACACACACACACACACACACACACACACACACACACACAGAGAGAGAGAGAAATTTCATACATGCACTGGTTATAAATTCATTTTATATATATTGAATTCCACAGATAATATTAAACTGTGTTTAATATTAGAGAGAGTAATAGAGATAGAGAGAGTGGGGGAGAGAGAGAGAAAGAGAGAGAGAGAGAGAGAGAGAGAGAGAGAGAGAGAGAGACAGCACGAAGGAGAGAGAGACAGAGAGAGCAAGAGAGAGACAAAGTGAGAGAGAGACAGAGAGAGCAAGAAAGACAGAGCGAAGGAGAGAGAGAGAGAGCAAGACAGAGAGAGAGAGAGAGAGAGACAGAGATAAAGACAGAGAGAGAGAGAGAGAGATAAAGACAGAGAGAGAGAGACAGACATAAAGACAGAGAGAGAGAGAGAGAGAGAGAGAGAGAGAGACAGAGATAAAGACAGAGAGAGAGAGAGAGAGAGAGACAGAGATAAAGACAGAGCAAGGAGAGAGAGAGAAGCAAGACAGAGAGAGAGAGAGAGAGACAGAGATAAAGACAGAGAGAGAGAGAGAGAGAGATAAAGACAGAGAGAGAGAGAGACAGACATAGAGACAGAGAGAGAGAGAGAGAGAGACAGAGATAAAGACGAGAGAGAGAGAGAGAGAGAGATAAAGACAGAGAGAGAGAGATAAAGAGAGAGAGAGAGAGAGAGAGCGAGAGAGAGAGAGAGAGAGCGAGAGAGAGAGAGAGAGAGAGAGAGAGAGAGAGAGAGAGAGAGAGGGAGAGAGAGAATGTTTCACCTGCATGCCAATGATGGCATAAATGAAGAAGAGGATGGCAATAAGCAGGCAGACATACGGCAGAGCCTGAACATGGAGACAGAGATTATATACACACACATCATACACACACACTCTATAGTTGGACTGCTGTTTTATTGTTCAGTCAGTATCCATATAAACTCATCTTTGTATAACCTGAACTAAGCTATACTGCTCAGGTATACTGAACAGCTATACTGTTCAGCATCTTCACCATTACCGTTCATTCCTTTTCACAGGTCCCCCGTCCCCGTCGTCCCCCGTCCCCCACCCCAATCTGGTCACCTGCCAATTCCCTCCCAGAAGCCAGGTCTCACCTATCATGCAACCGCTATCACTATCACTGTACGTTAATGTTTGACCCTCAGCTCCTGCAATACCTCCTAAAACATCCTAACAGAATGTCTGATGCACAGTTACATTGGTTTTCTTTAACTATGAAGTTTAAGTAAAATTAGCCTAAACCGCTTGTCCAAGGTGTTCCCAGAGTAGAATTAAAGCTGTTCTTCAACCATTTGGAGTAGATGCATGGGTTTGGTATCTTTTGAAAGGGGGAACTCTGAAGTTTCAGTCAGAATCACTGTAAGTGATGATGCTACTGGTATCGAGTAACAGAAGTAATCATTTACCGTGTTGATATTTCTGTAAAGCTGCTTTGAGACAATGTCTATTGTAAAAAGCGCTATACAAATAAAACTGAATTGAATTGACTTGAAAGTAACAGAATTTGCATACAGATGCCTACAGCTGGGAGCGATGAGCTGCAAAGTTCAAATTTGATAACAATACCAAATAAAATTTCTAATTTACACATTTTTGAGACTCGAAAGGGCCCGTGGTAACCATGTAAAAATAACTAGGATAAAAAGGCTGCTACACTTGATTTAAAAACAAAAAAAAAAAGATAATGATCATATCACATATCTACAAAATGTATATTTATATGTATTTTCATAACTGAAGCCTTTGTGCACTTTTACGTGCTCTTGGGCCATTGGTTACAGAAGTTTATGCAGGGACTTTTAAGTTGAAGCACTGAAACACACCCGTGAAGCAAGATATCATTCTTTTCGGTCTACACGATCTACAAGTCATCTCCACACCTGACATTACTCAGCTCGCGCAATTCACCTAGGAATGGGGGAAGTAGCTTCTCTTCAGCACAGACTCTTAACGGATTTTGAAGCCTATAGACAAGACATGGACGCTCCTGACATGGACGCTCCTGACCTCTCTCTAGACATGGATGATAAGTCACAGTCCTGTGGTCATTTTAAGATCTGCTGATTAGGTGTGTTCAGTTGTGCGCTGAGGAGATGAGGAGAACAACGTGGTCTTCTGAGATCATTTGGAACGATGCAGCAGCAGTTTTTACATAATATTTTCACATAATTGGACCTTGTAACAAGTGCCAGTGATCGTTTTTGACAGGATGTTGTGGATCGGTGGACAACTATGAGGCTTCAAGTGTGACTTGCCTCCGTTTGTTGTTTCTTTGTTTGTGTATTCGTGGTGTCCCAGAGACACTGATTGCAGCTGCTGTTGTGATTGTATCTTTAAGCATTTTATATCAATCAAATCACAAGATTCTGAGCTCCCCAATGGTATATCGCACGAGTACATACATACTATGTACAGCTGTGCAAATGGAAAACTACTTCTAATAAAGTTGCAAAAAAGTGTGTTAACGTTCACGGTTATCGGTTAACAGAGCGAAGATGACATCGGTGTCTGTTAAAGGATGTTCTTGTTTAGTATTCTGATACACTTAGTACCAAACTCAATCTGACATAAAGACACACGTGTGTCCCGTGTTGGAAAACAATGAGAGCAAAACAAACAGAGTGCGGTAGTTGTTTGCACCCCTGCGTGAGGCAACAGCCACTAAATGAAAAGGGAGGGAACGTCTTGACCCTAGTCTGAACGGTTAAAGCAGTTGTACAGGCACTCTTTCTCCTGTCAAAGTTTGTCCTACACTGAGGAGCTTCACCACAGATACGTCTGCTACCATTCTGTCTGTACATCCTGTATTTGTGTGTGTGTGTGTGTGTGTGTGTGTGTGAGAGAGAGAGAGAGAGAATACCTTGAAGGACTGGACAAAAGTCCAGAGGAGGATTCGAATTGTCTCTCCCTGTCGCAACAACTTAATGAGACGAGCAGCACGAAACAGACGAAGGAACCTCACGTTGATAACGTTATTCTGGA
>CM022752.1:45359928-45377428 GCA_012411365.1 Ameiurus melas
GATGGAGGCCACTGTACTTATTGGGACCTTCAATGCTGCAGAAATATTTCTGTACCCTTCCCCAGATCTGTGCCTCGATACAATCCTGTCTCGGAGGTCTCAATTCCTTGGATTTCATGGCTTGGTTTGTGCTCTGACATGCATTGTTAACTATGGGATCTTATATAGACCCGTGTGTGCCTTTCCAAACCATGTGTCATCATGTGTCATGTGTCAGAGGTCATTTCTTCAGTGTTGTCACATGAACAGGTATAATCAAATATTTACAAAAATGTGAGGGGTGTACTCACTTTTGTGAGATACTGTATACACACTGTATAATCAATTATAGCCACACACACACATACACACCTCATTCTTCTCCAGGCTGTAGTCCTCCATCATCTTGTCCCCTTGCTCCTGAAAGGTGATGATGATGAGAGCGACGAAGATGTTCACAAAAAAGAACGGAAACACAACAAAGTAGACGACGTAGAATATGGACATCTCCATCCTGTAACCTGGACTGGGACCCTGATTCTCAAAGGTAGAGTCCACAGAGTGCTTCAGCACCCTAAGGCAGGGAGAGAGACAGGGGGAGAGAGACAGGGGGAGAGAGACAGGGGAGAGAGACAGGGGGAGAGAGACAGGGGGAGAGAGACAGACAAAGTTTATCGTTCCTTCAAATTGTTTTTGTCAGTAACTGAGCCATAGTGAGAACAGAGCATGCTGGGTAATTAATCTATTCCAGGAATTAATACAATGTAATTATGAGCCCTGTGTGTGTGTGTGTGTGTGTGTGTAGAGAGAGAGAGAGTGCCTGAGTGTGTGTGTGTGTGTGTGTGTGTGTGTGTGTGTGTACTCACTCTGGCCAGCCCTCTCCCGTGGACACAGTGAAGAGTGTGAGCAGAGCCCACAGCACGTTGTCATAGTGAAAGTCGTACTTCTTCCACTCTCGCTTCTGAGCTTTTACCTCATTCTCACGTTCATACACCAGATACTCACCCCTAACACACACACACACACACACACACACATTTTACAGGAGACAGATGTTACGGCTGAGACCACAGATCATATCTAAGTGTGAGTTGATGTGGATACACAGCTAGGTTCAACTGCACTCCTATGCTGTTTGCAGTGTGAGAAGTTCTGAAAGTCTCCATAGTTTCTTTTTGTATGTTGTGAATCGTGTGTGTTGTGAATCGTGTGCGATATTTGTGTTGTCTTTCAGCCATCATTTGTAAAGTCAGCTGTAGGTGTTTAGAGGTGTTGGATCTTACTGGCAGTCTCGCTCAAACTCTTTGGACTCGTCTGTGCAGCAGAAAAATCTCCCTTTAAACAGTTGCACAGCCACAACAGCAAAGATGAACATGAACAGCATGTAGACAATGAGGATGTTCAGAACGTTCTTCAGTGAATTCACCACACAATCAAACACAGCCTGAAGAGAGAGCGAGAGAGCGAGAGAGAGAGAGACATATAAGGGTATTACAAAGTACTTTTACATCGAGACAAATAGTAAACTAATAATTAACCCGTGTCTCAGGTGTGTATAATTAACCCGTGTCTCAGGTGTGTATGTTCCTTTTCAAAGGGAACTCGACGTTGTGTTTAGCACAACAGCATGGAAGCGCCTTGCACGCATGACCAGTATCTGAAGCTTGTGTAAAATCATGCCTCTATTTATAGGCCTGAAATGATCAGGTGATCAGCCTTATTATCTTCAGCCAGACTAAAATGTCAGTTGTTTGTATAAAGAAACAAATGACATTTAATTTCTTCTCTATCTTTTCTCAAAAAAAAAAAGAGAAGAAAAAAAAAGGAATGAGCGAGAGAGAAAAATATGAGTGAGAGAATTCAGGAAGTGTGTTACGGCTTGCTCCCGTTTCATCACAGGGAGTAGTGCACACTTCACACTCTGTGTGAAGTGTCTAGGATAGTGCATGCGATGTAATTGTAATGTATTGTAACGTATAGTAACGCCTACATCAGGCAGCTCTGCTTGCGACTCGCTCTCTTCTCGGAAGCCGAAGCAAGTTGTGTTTCTAAGCCTCGCATATCTGGGCCGGCCGCTGCCGAGGCAGCTGGCGGTCTCAGGTGCAGGGGATCTTTTATGGATTCGGAAGAGGAGCCGGAGACAAGCGTTGCTCTATATTTTGCTCTCCACTGGATTTTTCTACTATGGAAAGCCAAAAAGGAAAAAAAAAAAATAGTAATAATTCCTCACTGACTACGAGGAGCCAGAATGGTGTACTAAAATCTGAGAGCAGAATATGAAGAGCTGCTTGAACTGATTGCTAAGGCTGGATGAGCTTTTTTGTCCCTAGTGAAAGTAAATCCCTCATACTGCAGAAAACTCCCCTTTCTTCCAGAAGTGCATGACAAAATATCTGGTTCTAGGGGAAAACCATGCATAAACTGTATTTATAGCCCCATGATGTTGGATTATTCAGCTATTGTGGGGAACGGACGACATGGCTATTTAGCTATGCTGAAGGTGAAGGAGTCACTTGTGAGCTACTTCTCTCCATCAACGACAGGTAATTTACGGGGCTGGCTTTGCCATCCAAGCCACCATGTAAGACCTATGCAGTAGTGGTCTTGCTTGTGGGTCACTGTAGACAATGACAGTCTTGCAAGCCTACTAAGCAGATCTGCTGAGTGAGCTTGACATATGGCGGCATTCAGCCAGTTCATTCCCTGTTGTGTAAAGTTCACCCACACTAGTGCGAGGGAGACACAGAAGGTGAGTATGGCAGCCCGCCAACCCCCGCAGACAGCTAGGGGAACCAGGCGGCCACAGTCGCGGCCTGCTACTAGGCCTGATCTGAGAATGAACATAAAGGCCAAGCAGACAGAGAAGAGTGGTCCTAATGGGCCGTGGAGGGACGTATCAGGTGACACGAGGTTGTTAGGGCAGTTAGACCCCAGTGCTACTGTAGGGCCTCCCCTAGCTTAGGCTGTCCCAAGTTTTCAGTGTTCTCTGGTCAATGAGCTGTCACAGGGCATCAAAAATCTGATGCTATCCCTCCAATAGAATGTGGAATAGTTAATGTCACTAAAAGACCGTCTGGCAGCGTGGAAACTACTGCCAAATGTGTCTCCATGGGTTCTGTCTACCGTAGAAAAGGGTTACCGGGTCCAGAGCTCGACACCACCGGTTCAGAGGTGTGCTCACCACAGTCGTCAGCACAGACCAGAGCCTGACGTTAGCGTAGGAAGTAAGATCTCTCTTGGACAAAGGGGCCATAGAACATGTACCCAATTCCCTTAGGGAGGGAGGTTTTCACAGCCGTTATTTCCTGGTCCGAGTATGCGGCCAATTTTAGACCTGCATAATCTGAACTGTACTCTTTGGACATACAGGTTCAAGATGCTGACGCACAAACTTATCGTTCCACAGATTCAGTTTGAGGACTGGTTTGTGACGATAGATCTAAAAGGTGCATATTTCCACATAAAAATATTGCTAACTTTATCCCCTTGCATCTTCACAAAGTGCATGGATGTCATTCGGGCTCTATTGTGACTCCAGGGCATCTGTGTACTAAACTACATGGACAACTGGTTATTTCTAGCACGATCCAGGGAACTGGTGATTCAACATCGAGATGTTGTTCTCACCCACATGAAGAGCTTGGGACTTGGGATTGGAGAAAGTATGCTTTCTCCAATGTAGTGGACAGCTTTTTTAGGGGTTATAAGGATTCTACTATGATGAGGACGTTTCTATCCCCAACATGCATAGGGTCAATCCTATCAACATTGAGAAAGATAAAGCTGGATTTTGGCATCCCCTCCAGACTCAATAGGAGACCAATTTAAAGCTTATGAGCAGCCAATGTCATACCATTGGTCCTATTGCAGGAGACCGTTTCAGTGGTGACTGAGAAGTTGGGGGCCTAATGACAAAACCTCTGAGAGTAATCAGTGTCACGTGGCGATGCCTACGTGCTCTAAGAATTTGAGTGTCTTGGGTTCTAGGGGTGTCTCCTTAGGTGGTAATGACAGGTGGTAGAGTGGTTTGTCCACTAATCGTAGGGTTGGCGGTTCGATTCCCGGCCCGAGTGACTCCACATGCTGAAGTGTCCTTGGGCAAGACACTGAACCCCAAGTTGCTCCCGATGGCAAGCTAGCGCCTTGCATGGCAGCTCTGCTACCATTGGTGTGTGTGTGAATGGGTGAAGCGCTTTGGATAAAAGCGCTATATAAATGCACATTTACCATTTACCTCCCTCACGGGCTGGAGTGCGGTCTTAGACAGCTGTCCAGCTCACCGTCTCTGGAGTGGCTATGAAATGAGCACTAAATGTGGTCTAGCACTAAAATTCCTTCTCCATGGTCTCATATGACCACCAGGGAGGATTATGTCCGCACCCCCTGTTCAGGCTTCTGACTCTGTTCAGGCAGGCGCAACTAATTCTTCTCTCGGCAGAGGGAAAGTTTTGGCAGTGGGTGCAATGTACATTCTGGGCAACTGGAATGTGGGGGCAGACATCCTGTTGAGGCAGGGGCTGAGGCCCAGGAATTAGTGGCTCCATCCACATGTGGTGGAATCCATGTGGAGGAGGTTTGGCCAAGCGGAACTGCACGTATTCGCCTCCAAGGAGACAACACACTGTGGACTGGACTGGACGTCATGGTGCATATGTGGACGATGTCACATCTGTACACTTTTCCCCCGTTCGTTCTGCTCCCACAAGTTCTAATGAGAGTTCGCCAAGACAGTCTACGTCTGGTGCTAGTAGCACCTTATTGGCCAGCTCAAATATGGTTCTCAGAGATAATATCCCTGCTAGATGGCACTCCTTGGGAGATTCCCATCAGCAGGGATCCACTGTAGACCCATTGAACTGCGCAGTAGCTACAGTCCTGGAGTTCTTACAAGAACATTTCTCAGCGGGGTGGGCTCCTTCTACAATCAGGGCTTACATGACCGCCATTTCGGCCAGCCATGCCCCTGTTGATGGAGCCTCTGTGGGGCAACATCCTCTAATTTCGAGGTACATGCATGGTGTCAGGCAGCTGAGGCCGATCTGCAGGCCGCGCATACCTTCCTGGGACCATTCTGTGGTCGTGGAAGGTCTGTCAGGGGCCCCATTTGATCTGTTAGAGTCAGCCTCTGAGAAGCTTCTGACTCTAAAGGTAGCTCTTCTGCTGGCCCTGACATCTCTCAAGCGAGTAGGAGATCTACAAGCTCTCTCTTTTGCCCCTTCCTCCCTTGACTTTTCCTCTGAATTACCCAAGGCCTTCTGTATCTTAGGCCGGAATATATTCCTAAGGTGACTACATCGGCTACCCACCCTGTGGTGTTGCAGACTTTCTGTCCTCCTCTGTTCCTCACACCAGAACAAGAGAGGATGCACCTGCTGTGTCCAGTAAGGGCTCTCTATACTTACGTCCACAGTAAGTATCGTACAGGTATCCTTATAGGATCTGTGTGCTGCTGCAGGGTGGTCTACCCCAAACACATTCATTCATTATTACAGCCTGGTTATTCATTCCACCCCGGCTCGAGTGTCTTGCAGTGGCCCTCAGGCTTGGGTCTTTTTGAACAGGACGTGCCCTCGGTATGACGGAGTGGGTATTCTCGTTCCCATACTGTTATGCTAAACGCAATGTTGAGTTCCCTTTGAAAGCGAGCGTCTGGGTTACACATGTAACCCTGTTCCCTGAGAAGGGAACGAGACGTTGCGTAGCTTTGTCATACCAGGACAGGCCTGTGAATTGCGTCTTCACTTCAGATAATAGAGGCTGATGGAGCGGATCACAGGTGCCATATTTATATCACGCGACGTGCTTACTTGCCACATCACCTGATCATGGCAAGCCTATAAATAGATACATGATAAATAGATACAGATAAGTGAGGAGTGTTGGGAACATGGTATAGGGAGGGTACAGACTACCACTTCTTGTGCTCGTCTTGGACTTATACAGTTCAAAGTTTTAAATAGAGTCCATCTGTCTAAGTCGAGATTGTCTGTGATGTATCCGGACGTAGAGGACAAGTCTGATAAATGCCTTGGCTCTCCCTGTCATCTTGGCCATATGTTGTTTTTTTTCTGCCCTGAACTCCATGGTTTTTGGTCTGGCTTTTTTACCATCATGTCCACTATTCTCAGGGTAGATTTAAAGCCTTGTCCATTGATTGCTGTATTTGGGATTCCTGAAGCTTTAGTTCCTTTGAGTTCGATACAAAAGGATGTTATTGCTTTCACATCCCTTATAGCAAGACGTCCCCTACTGTTCCATTGGAAGTCTGCTAAATACCCATCTATCTCCCAGTGGATAAAGGACGTGATGTTTTTTCTGAAACTCGAGAAAATAAGATATACGATGAATGGATGTACGGTTTTATAAATGGCATCCTTTTATATATATTGAGTTACAGACACTTCCCACTTAAATTTTTGTGTCTGTTGTTGGATTTTACACTATCTTTATAACCAGCAACAGTTATTGGGTAGCCATGATGAGCCAGGGGGGCGGGTTGTGGGTTTTCGATATTTTGAATTTTGTTTTCCTTTGTTAGTATTAAAAGAAAAAAACCATGTGTATGTTTACTGCTGTGTTGCTCAATTTGTTTTTTGTTTTCTTCTCAATGGAATATTTGGGAAAGGGAGGGGAGGACAGAAGAGAAAAGGCGATGTTCAGCGGACATGTAGACGTTCAGCAGAAATGTTCAATAAAAATGAAACAGTAAAAAAAAAAAAATAGATACATGATTTTACACAAGCTTCAGGTACCGTTCGCGCGCAAGGATACTCCCATACTGTTCTGCTAAACGCAACGTTCCCTTCTCGATGAACATGGTTACATGCGTAACCCAGACGTTTTTGCTGTAACGTAGGTGTAAAAGTTTTACCTTCAGTTTAGGGAGACGTTTGATGGTCTTGAGAGGTCGCAGAACTCGTAACACTCTCAGAGATTTAATGATGCTGATGTCTTTGCCTTTACTGCTTCCCCTACAGGATGGAGGATGCATCACACACACACACACACACACACACACACACACTCTATAGTAAATACAAACACACTCACTGACTCCATCACTGTGCATTATTATCTTCATCGTGTTTAACATCTTATGTACAGTTTTAAGAAAATGTTAATAGAAATAATAAAATGAATGAAAGTCATTCATTGGCTGATGTGTGCATTCCGTTAGCATAGCACCGTTAGTTCATCATGAACAGGCATTTCCTGCTGCAATGCCCAGCCAACCCTCATTTCATTTCTCTTTCTTTTAGTCACTGTGCGAGTGTTGGGGATGAGGGGTCTGTGTAAATGATGTCTGTAGGGTGAGAGGTCGGGGGGTTGGGGGGGTTCAGGTAAAACTGTATTTTGTTCCCAGAAGAACTCAGACCAGCTCAAACCAGGAGACAAAGAGGAGCGAGACGTTCCTGTACGACAAAACACACGTCACGTGTCGAGTTTGACATCAGCTCTGGATTCCTGCAGGAAAATGGAATATACTGCAATACATCACCAGTCTGTTACTATATACACCACACTGAGTTCCTATTTCATCACTCTGTAGGTGTAGAATTACTCACTGTACTCCATCTGTTACTGTGCACAAAGTATTGGCATCCCCACTGTCCTGTCTATCAGTGGAAAAAGTGGCCACTGAGCAGATCGGATTTGGATTGTATTTAAGTACAGAATTGACACTGACATGGTGTTGTGTTTTTTGTTGTTGTTTGTTTTTTTGGGGGTTTTTTTTTGGGGGGGGTAATTCCTATGAGGAAAATAACTTTGTTACAAAAACTGCAGCTTTTATTTAAAAAAAAAACCAACTAAAAGTGCACATAAATGTCCTTTTCCTTACCGAGGCTAGGGGTTAGGGGTGGATTTCTGTGTAGCATAGCGTTAATTAGCTGCATTCATAATTATGTCAGTGGAAAGTAATATAAACTATATTCCTGAAGCCTCACTGTCGCCCATTTCTGATTGGCTGCTGAAGATTTTGGGTTGAGGAGTTTTACAAAAAATCTGCAGTGAAACATTATAAACATCACTGCTGTATCTCACACACACACACACACACACACACACAGTCAGTGTTAAGTGTACTCAATAAACAGTTCGTTTTCAGTATATTACATTTTCACTTGAGAATGGTTTGATCGAGGGAGGTAATAAAGCTGATGCAGTGATAACAGTGGCTGTGTTGTGCATCAGCTTCTCTTACATTCAGTAAAACATGCTACAGAAGAGAATATTTCAATCAAACATGTACAGAACAATTCCACACGAACATTTAAATCAAAAACGTGATCCTGTGAGAGAGAAACTTAGTCAAGCATTCGTGATGGCAGTGTGGAGTTCGGGCATCGGGCCGACTGATCAATACTCCACTTCCTCCATCCTGACTCAGCTCTAATGGTGTGTGTGTGTGTGTGTGTGTGTATACAGTTCAGTAATGTGTTCATTGTATCTGGAAAAAAATGAATGTCTCACAGGTGGAGGGAGGGGTGAAGGGCAGAGACTATGAAGAAGGAATGATGGAGAGAGGAGAAGAGAAAGAAAGAGAAAGCAGCCAATCACATGAGCCGGATGGTTGCCGTGCAACAGTAAGAAGAATAACTTTACCCAGACAGGCTCCTGTTCAGGTACCAGAGCAGAGACAGGGGAGAGGATCAGATACACACACAAATATAGACACACATACATACACAATACACACACACACACACACACACAAATATACACACAGACACACATATGTACACAACACACACACACAAATATACACACACATATGTACACAATACACACAAATATACACACAAATATACACACAGACACACATATGTACACAATACACACACACACACACACACACAAATACACACACAAAAAAATAGAAAGACAAAAAGAGCCAGAAGCAAGAGGACAAAACGGAAGAGATTCACTGAGGAAAAACATCAATATGAGAGACTCAGTACAGTGTCTCACTCTGTCTCTCCCTCACACACACACAGTATTCGTGTATATATATAATACATTTTATTCATATTAATTTATATATATATATATATATATAAAGACTTGACTGATTTATTTTGCACAGTTCATACAAAGAGCACAGCTTTCAAAAAAAAAAAAAAAAAAAAAAAAAAAAAGAGATTTTAAAAAGGAAAAAAAAAACCCCCCCACAAAAAAAACCACTATAAAAATCCAAAGGGGAAAATTCCACAGATCACGAAAATAAGCTCCTTCATGAAGAACCATACCCAGCACCACCATCTACACACACACACACACACACAATACACACACATTATATACACACTCTCCATTCAAGTTATAGAGGAGAAAATACACACACACACACACACACATTTATACACACTCTCCATTCAAGTTATAGAGGAGAAAATACACACACACACACACACACACACATTATATACACACTCTCCATTCAAGTTATAGAGGAGAAAATACACACACACACACACACACACACACATTGTACCTTAATCAGCATCTCAAAAGTGAAGACACCAGTGAAGATGTAATCAAAGTAACGAAGAACCTATAAAAGAACACACACATTCATCACACACTTCTACATCTTTACACTAGTGTTATATATATATATATATATATACACAATCCCAATTCCGAAAAAGTTGGGACACTGTGTAAAATTATAAACAGAATGGAATGGGCAGCTTGCACATCTGGAAAGGCACCATCAATACTGAATGGTTTATACAGGTTTTAGAGCAACATCTGCTTCCATCCAGATTACATCCCATCTTCACTTCTGAGACTCCGCCTCTCTGAGACTCTTTTTATACCCAATCACGTTACTGACCCGTTCCCAATTAACCTCCAGCTGTTTCTTTTTAGTTACACTTACTATTCAAGCCCCTGGCAGAACTTTTTTGAGACATGTTGCGGCCATCAAATTCAAAATGACTTTCTTTTTTCCTTAAAATGGTTTAAACATTTCCTCAGTTTCAGCATTTGATATGTTTTATATCTTTCATTGTGAATAACATATAGCTTTATGAGAATTGCAAATCACCGCCTTCTGTTTTTACTTACATTTTACACTGCGTCCCAACTTTTTTGGGACCGTGGTTGTGTGTGTGTGTGTGTGTGTGTGTGTGTGTGTGTGTGTGTGCTCTCACGTTGTTCTGAGGTGATTCGGGCCAGACGGGATCCTCTGCTGCGAGAGCAATGCTGCTCATAGCGATTACAGACAGAATACACATCTCAAAGTAACGCAAAGTCATAATGTAGTGACAGCATTTACGGAACCTGGAATCACACACACACACAATATATATTTATAAATATATACATACACATTACTGACAGTAATTAATAAATAAAAAAAATCAAAGGACATGTATTTATGCTCTCTCACTTTAACACACTATCACACACACGCACTCACACACCCACTCACATTCTCACACACTCTTACACACTCTCACACACACTCTTACACACTCACGGGTTAGTGGGAGACATGATGAAGCAGGAGCTAAATGGAGGAATGGGTTTGGGTCCATCTTCATCACCTCCGCCATCATCATCCTCCTCTTTCTTCTCGCCATCTTTAGTTGCTTCAGTGTTTGCATTCTTATTCACTATACACACACATGCGCGCGCACACACACACACACACACACACACAGGGATAAGTTAATCTGTCTATTACACACACACACACACACACACACACACACACACACACACACACACACCCTGGAGCTGGCCTGTGAGTGATGGGTACAGCGGCTGCATGTCGATGGCTATAAACTCTTTATTGGGGCTCTTCATCGGGTCAGTAAGGATGAGGACGCTGTCTGGTAAGCTCCGCCCCCTCAAATTCAGCACATTATTGGTCAGCTCAGGGTCATATGGGTTGTATGGATGATGGAGCCGGTGTTCTGGGTCATGAAGGATCAGCATGCTGTTGTTCCTCACGTTATCCAGGTTCTCACTGTACTGACTGAAAGAGAGAGAGGTCTAACTGTAGGAGTGGTACATCGAGATGTTACATGTATGTTGTTCGTTTGTTCCACACACACTTACTTCCTTGAGTGATGACTGCAGCTCCGTTCCCTCCTCCCACCCCTGTCTCCATGGTTACTGTGATGATGTCTCCTATGCTTCCTATCCTTGTCCTCCTGGGTGTGCGGGTAGTGCCTGTGGCGTGAGCGGGGTTTGTAACTGGGTGGGGGGGACATGCAGTGGTCATGCTGTCCTGGTTCTTCTGGTCTGGGTTTGTTAGTGTTGTTGTTGCGGTTCTCCTGAGGGTTCACCACCAGGGGGCGATCTAAGTGTGTCTTCATGTCGGGGCGGTTACAGAAATTTGTCTGCTGGGAAAAGCAAAATCACTTAGCATTATCAACATACTCATGCCATTAGCATGCTAAGCAGTGATGGTGCTGACGCGGCGCAGAGGATGCGATTGGCCTCGTGGTGCTGGAGCAGCTTGTCACCCAATTTCCGGAAGGGACAGTAAAGTGGGTGGGAGAGATATGAGGGCAGACAAGCCCCTCCCTTCTTCCTCTCTCTGTCTCGCTTGTCCTCATATCTCTTCCTTCCCAACCTTTCCCTGTCCCTGTGCCATGGAGACAGCAGTACGGACTACCTACAGTAGTGAAAAACGGTGTAGAATGTGTGCAGCCTGAGCTGGGAAGGCGGCGCCGGTGCCATCGGCGTCAGCTCCACATAAGGAAGACATCGAGAGCAAGCGTTGATCCTTCACTCTTGGCAGGTATTCCCCTTTGGGATTTACCCTTGGAGCAGTCACGCGACAAGACCCTTAGGCACGTCTTTAATCGATAGTAATCGATGCTCAGCCAATTCAGCTCACTGTTGCGCTCTCCCAGACCCATTTCTCAATTATTAAGTATAAATGATATCAAACGACACAGGACACTCATACAGAGGAAGAAACAATTCAATTGTTGGTTCTGAGGAGCCATCAGGAATTGATATTCCATGATCCCATGGAGATGCACTTACGGCAGGTTAAGACACTGGACCTTCTCATGGCCCATTTTATTGGCCGAGCATTCGCGACAGTGCGAACGGACGTCTTTGGGCCATTAGATTGATCTGCATGAGAGCATCGCTTTTTGTGATACTTCCAGTGGACTACGCCATGCGATATCTGGAAGTGGTGCCTCTCCGCAAAATCTCCCGAGGCAAGATTCCGAAAGAGATCCTGCCTGATCAGGGCACATCGTTTATGTCACGGACACTATGCAAGCTTTACGAATCGCTGGGGATTAAATTGATTTGAACCAGTGTTTATCATCCACAGACGGACGGGCGGTTTAATCAGACGCTTCAAAACATGATTCATAAGTGTGTTCACAATGATGTGCGGTATTGGGATTAGTGGATTATTTGCAGTATGAGGTGTCCCGCAAGCCTCTGCCTTCCCCCTTTCTGCCTGAATGAGAGAAAAACTTTACACCCACATTCTCCACCCTTCCCACATCCACAATATTCTCCATGTTCCCCAACTTCCTCTCATTTCCTATGTTCTCCATGTTCCCCACATTCTATATGTTCCCCACATTCTATATGTTCCCAATATTCCCACATTCTATATGTTCTCCATGTGCCCAAATTCTCTATATTCCCCACATTCTTCACACTCCCCACATTCCATATGTTCCCCATTATCCTAAATTCCATTCTTCCTTCTCCATTTTCTCCACCTTCATCTCATTTGTTCTCTATATTCCCCACATCCAGATGTTACCCACATTCCCCACATTCCGTGATGTGTACGAGTTTTGATCTTAGAATTTTACATCCTGTGCCTTTAGCCTCAGCTTCACAATCCTTCCAAAGTCATTTACACCTCAGACAATTCAATAGTTGTTAGAGAGATCCATCTTTACCACATTTTACCATATCTACCAATAATATAAGACATGGTTTAATACTAAATCAGCTGAGAGGTCTTGCTCATTATCGTTTCTGTTCTTTTTGACTGTTTGTTTGTGCGCTACAGTTCTGTCATTAGAACTAAGGTACAAGAACGCCTGCTAGCATGACCGGGCTAAACACTCCAATCTTTATGTGTCTGATTTGTGACTCATTCGAACTTTCCTCCCTGTCCATGTCATTCTTTTCTTCATCTTCATCATCATCATTACACTTTCTCTGACCTTCCAGTGGTCTTCGGAGTCCAGTTCATTGTAGAGCACCTCTCTGCTGGTCATCAGGTTCTGGCGCCGAATCTCGCAGGTGCGCTGCTCCCACACCGACTTAGGAGGCTTTGAGTTCTTCTGCTGTTCCTTACTGAGAGACACAGAACCCAACATGTTATCCACCCAGTGCCTTCTGGGTAACTTCCGTGATGTAGACTTGGGTCCTTATCTTACACTAATCTAATGGTCACCTAAGGAACTCTATTAAAACCAATCAAGACCTTTACAATGGCCAAGGGGACTTAAGCAAGTGAACAGTGAGAGGTGACGTGAACAAGGGAAAGAGTAGAAAATGGACCACACTCACACAAAAAAAACCAAACAATAACACACAGTAGGATTAATATGTCTCTGCAATCAGCTGAGCAATTCGTGTACAAGTTCATTAAGATTTATTTGCATAATTCTACATACTCATGAAAGCCTGTGTGTCAGGTGTCATGCAACTGAGCAAGTCTGTTAACTTACACCTGTGAATTTTCATACAGCCGGATGTGTGTGTGTGTGTGTGTGTGTGTGTGTGTGTGTTTGTGCGTAAGTTAGAGAGAGAGACTCACGCAGCGATGGAGAGGTTCGCAGCGGAGAGTGGGCTGACCTCAGCGACCTCTTTAGCTTTCTGGAGAGCGATTTTCTGTGTGGTGGCTTCCTCTTCTTCCTGCTCATCCTGGTACAAACACACACACACACATATACCTTAAGACGGCAAATCACCCCCCATCCCCCTTACCTCACCCACCCCCCACACACACACACGTACACGCACACGCACACACCTTGGTGAGTTCCTGAGCATTAGCCAGATTATCAACAGCGATGGCCAAGAACACATTCAGCAGCGTGTCTGATACCAGTTAAGGTATTACTTCTTCAAAAACACTGTGTGTATGTGTGTGTGTGTGTGTGTGTGTGTGTGTGTGGAGGTCACTGTGTGGGACTAGGTGAAGGATACAGTTGCCAAAAAGTGTGAGTACGATGAAGAACACGGAGGAGATCATTCCCTTGTGAACACCTCCCTGAGACTGGATCCCATCATACATCACCACATTCCAGTCCTCACCTGTCAGGATCTAACACACACACACACACACACACACACACACACACACACACACACACACACACACACCTTGTCAGATTGCATCATTTTATGAAATTTATAACACACACCACACACACACACACACACACACACACACTTCCCTCACCTGAAACACAGTCATGATGGCTGCAGGAAAGGTGTCAAAATTTGTAGGAGGAGTTCCCTGGTCAAAGTTAAACCTTAAAAACACGCGCACACACACACACACACACACACACACAGAGAACTTCATATGTATTCATTATGTGGGATAACAGTGTGACTAAACCTTAAAACCCAGTAAACTGTCTGTCACAGAGTTCTCATGCTTCTTCTCTCCACTGAGGACATCAGTGATGTTTGTCTCTGCTTCTTCTTTCCTCTTCAAGCTGCATATGCACGAATCATGATGATCCATTCCACATCAGAATGTTTATAATCTCACACCTCTGCTTATTTAATCAGTCTGTTCATGGGTCCTCTGGGTCCTGATCCTCAGTTCCTGTCCAGGTTTAAAACCACACCCCTGACCACACCCTCACCACACCCCCGACCCTGATCAGTTGTTGCACTAAAGGCCAAAATCAAAAAGTCTCTAAGATCCTAGAAATGGATGCAGATCAGCAGAGAAGCTCAGACAGGAATCACATGAAGTGTGTGAGAACTTAAAGAAGGAAATGTTTGAGAGTTTTTACACTCTATTAACCTGTGACTTACTCACTCTGACGGTGTGCGTGTGTGTGTGTGTGTGTGTGTGTGTGTGTGTGTGTGTGTGTGTGTGTGTGTGTGTGTGTGGTACTGACTGTCCCCCAAACAGCTGCATCCCCAGAAGAGCAAACACCACGATGAAGAGGAAGAGGAGGAAAAGAAGGCTGATGATGGACTTCATTGAATTCAACAAAGACACCACCAGATTACGCAGAGACGCCCAGTACCTGAGAGAGAGACAGACAGGCAGAGAGACAGACAGGCAGAGAGACAGACAGGCAAAGAGAGGCAGAATGTCCAGCCAAAGAGAAGTAAGTTTTTCACAAAGACACAGTGAGAGTGAAACATGCTATGCTACGCTAAATGCGCTACACTAAACACGCTACGCTAAACACGCTGCACTGAAGGGAACTGACACTCGAACACTCACTTTGTAACTTTGAAGATCCGGAGCAGTCTCAGAGCTCGCAGTACACTGATCCCAAATGAAGTGCCAGGTTTTATCACTGCCCAGATCACCTCAAATATACTGCCGACGATCACCTAACACGCGCACACACGCGCACGCACACGCACGCACACGCACGTTCATTCATTCATTCAAATTACGTGACAAAAGACCACCTCAAAAAACCTCAGTGTGGCATTTCAGAACGATACAGAAGCACAGAGAGAGAGAGAGAGAGAGAGAGAGAGAGAGAGAGACACACACAGAGACACAGAGAGAGAGACACGGAGAGAGAGAAAGACACAGAGAGAAAGAGAGGGAGAGAGAGAGAGAGAGACACACAGAGACACAGAGAGAGAGACACAGAGAGAGAGAAAGACACAGAGAGAGAGAGAGAGAGAGAGAGAGAGAGACACACACAGAGACACAGAGAGAGAGACACAGAAAACAGAGAGAGAGACACGAGAGAGAAAGACACAGAGAGAGAGACACGGAGAGAGAGAGAGAGAGAGAGAGAGAGACACACACACAGAAACACAGAGAGAGAGAGAGACACACACACAGAAACACAGAGAAAGAGACACAGAGAGAGAGAAAGACACAGAGAGAGAGACAGACAGACAGACAAGAGAGAGAGAGAGAGAGAGAGAGAGAGACACACAAAGAGACACAGAGAGAGAGACACGGAGAGAGAGAGACAGACAGACAGAGAGAGAGAGAGGTAGAAGGTAAAAGGTAGTACTCCCTGTAGAATATGAGGACACTTACTGCGCAGTCGAAACAGTTGAAGGAGGAGTGGAAGTACGGCCTCGTCCCCAATCCGTACATCTTTATCAACATCTCCATCATGAAGAGGCCCAGAAATATAAACTCTGCATAGACTGGGGTCAGAGGTCACCAATCACAATCAGGAGAAACCACAACCTGTAACCTGTTATCAGAGCTGATCACATCCTGACCAGGTGTACAAAGTGCACACACACACACACACACACACACATACACATACACACTTACACAGAAAGTCGGACAGCAGTTCGGTCTGGTTGTAGTGGACAACGGCGACGCAGAGTGTGTTCAGACCAACAAGGCTGAGGACGGTCCAATAAAACGCCTGAGTTTTCACCATCTTACGTACAAGGATACGGAAACGCCGCTCTTTCTTGCTAAAACTGGAACTGTCAGCGTTCAAACCTACACATACACATAAACATTAACCCACACTGTCGTCAACTGCACACACACTTCATGATAACCAGGTGTGCAGCAGAATGTAATTGATACCAGGTGAGAACTACAGAGGGCGCTGTAGAGCCACACGCTCAGTGCTTTAGTTTCCTTTATTTAATATCAGTGTAAGGTGTATGTTTCTCACCCACTGCATCCCCCATGTGATCCTGTCCACCCTCTGGGTTCAGCAGTTCAGTTTTACTCTTTTTTATAGTCGGTCTACGGCGAGAGCCTGAACACACACACACACACACACACACACACTCAATGTTATATAAAAGGTTTTACATAAACCAGTACAAAAACTTGGTTATTTAATATGCATTATAAAATTCATACGGTCTGCAGTAGTGTCATCTTCAGCCAGAATCACTTCCTCTGCAGAGAGACAGACAAACACACACACACACAAACACACAGAGACAGAGAGAGAAAGAGAGAGACAGAGAGAGAGAGAGAGAGAGAGAGAGAGACAGAGACAGAGAGAGAGAGAGACACAGACAAGAGAGAGAGACAGAGAGAGAGAGACACACAGACAAAGAGAGAGACAGAGAGAGAGAGAGAGAGAGACACAGACAAAGAGAGAGACAAAAAGAGAGAGACACACAGACAAAGAGAGAGACAGAGAGAGAGAGAGAACACACACAGACAAGAGAGAGAGAGAGAGAGAGAGACACACACACACAGACAAGAGAGACAAGAGAGAGAGAGAGAGAGACACACAGACAAAGAGAGAGACAGAGAGAGAGAGAGAGACACACACACAGACAAAGAGAGAGACAGAGGGAGAGAGAGAAACAAAGAGAGAGAGACAGAGAGAGGAGAGAAAGAGAGTTACTGTTACCA
>CM022752.1:45382428-45384928 GCA_012411365.1 Ameiurus melas
AATGATCTTTTGCACCATGGGTCTGAGAATGTTTTGGCAGGACTGAGGAGAACCCTGAAGTCAGAATAATCTCCCTTTTGCTAAGCAGAAGAGGATTGTGATGAACGGATCTGGATCGATATCGGCACCAGTTCTCCGTGTACCACAATGGCTCCAATGGATTGTTCGTACCCAAAACCTCACCTTGCTTATTTATCTTCTGATCTGACCGACATCCAAACACATCTATAGCTCCACATGATAAAATGAAAGCTCCTCACTGAAAACCACAGTGAGAACATTCCTGACACTTCTTCACAGCGTCATCTTGAAATAATGAATGAATGATATGGATCAAACCACTAGCTCATCCAGAAGTCCGTCTATAAACGTGTTCCTAACGCCTCGGAGGATTAAACACTGCTCTACTTTCAGCCCGAGAACACACCTCCTCACAGCATCTGCAGGATATCACACACGTGTACACCATCTGACCCCGTCCAGATCCAGAGCTAAGAGTCTTCTCTGATACAGTTACAGACTGTCCTGATTACGAATTTATAGGACAAATTAAAATAGATAAAAGTGAGAATAAGCACTAAACATCACCACAGCCTGAGGCGCGCATTACTGACATTATATACTGACGAGAGGTTACTGAACTAACTACGGAATAATGAAGATTACCAGCAGAAGGAGCTAAAGTACAAATTAAACTCCAATACAAAATCATATAACCCCATCACCCCCACACACACCCCCACACACACACATACAGATACACACACGAACAGATACACAAATACACACAAACTTACTCGGAATTCCTGAGACGAGCTTGAGAGGTCGCAGCACCCTGACCGCACGCAGCGTCCGCAAATCAAACTCAGAACCAACAGTGGATAAAATACTGAAGGAGAGAAAGGCAAATCAGGGAGAGAGAGAGAGAGAGAGAGAGAGAGAGAGAGAAAGAGAGAGCAATGGGTGAGAGTGAGGGATCAACACGAACAAGTCTGGTGGAAAAATCCTAACACTGACAGCTACACCTGTCTGTCTCTTTCCCTCTGTACCTGTCTCTCCCTTTCTCTCTCCCTCTCCCTCGGTACCTGTCTCTCTCTCTCCCTCTGTACATGTCCCTTTCTCCCTCTGTACCTGTCTCTCCCTCTGTACCTGTCTCTCCCTCTGTACCTGTCTCTCTCTCTGTACCTGTCTCTGTCTCTCCCTCTGTACCTGTCTCTCTCTCTCCCTCTGTACATGTCCCTTTCTCCCTCTGTACCTGTCTCTCCCTCTGTACCTGTCTCTCTCTCTGTACCTGTCTCTGTCTCTCCCTCTGTACCTGTCTCTCTCTCTCCCTCTGTACATGTCCCTTTCTCCCTCTGTACCTGTCTCTCCCTCTGTACCTGTCTCTACCTCTCCCTCTGTACCTGTCTCTCTCTGTCCCTCGGTACCTATCTCTCCTTGTCCCGCTATACCTGTCTCTCCCTGTCGCTCTGTACTTGTCTCTCTGTGTGTCAGTCAGCTCTTGTGTGTGTGTGTGTGTAAACTGACCAGGATGAACGTTAGGAATTGAGTGGGAATTATCCATAGTACGTGTGTGTGAGACAATGCTAGGAGATTCCTGGTCTCTCCCCACTCACTGCGTCACCATGGCAACCGGTGATTCCTCATTTACGATGTCTCCACGGTTACCAACCTGCTCTCATTCACTACCGTTACCATGGCAACCTTTTCTTTGTCATTGATGGAATCTATCTTGGGTTTACCCCAGCAACCAAAGAACAAGAGAGAGAGACAGGGTTGGGGACACTATGTACACCCGTCTAAACACACAACATGTGTGTGTGTAAGAATGTTTTTGGCTCCTCTTCTATCTGGGTCAGTGTTTACATTATTCAACAACACATGCTTCTGTACTACAGAGGCGTGTGTGTGTGTGTGTGTGTGTGTGTGTGTGTGTGTAGCAGCTCCTTGAATCGTGACTGTGCTATTGGCAGTCTGCAGGACTGACTTCACAGACAGAGACAGATAGAAGGGAGAGAGAGGGAAAGACAGACAGAGAGACAGAAAGAGAGACAGACAGAAAGAGAGACAGACAGACAGCTGTATCTGCTCTATTTCATATTTCACTGTCATGCTTTTCTGTTTCTATAGCAATGTTACGTAAAGACAGAACAATAGTGCAAGAGTCCAGATACAGCTTCTTACACACACACACACACACACACACACACACACTGGACATTATAGCAGTTACTATAATACTCTCTCCAGCCAATCACAAGCCACCACTGACACACACCAGGGAAACAGAATGTGGCACTGGGGTGTGAGATTTTTCTGCAGTAGTGGAATCCAGGTTATTGCACCAGCTAATGCACACATACTCTCTCATTCTCTTTCTCTTTCTCTCTCTCTCACTCACTCACTCACTCTCTCTGAGGACCTCTCTCACTCTCTCTCTGGAGTTCTCCCTCTCTCACACCCTCTCTCTCTGGTCCTCTCTCTCTCTCACTGGTCTTCT
>CM022752.1:45397428-45427428 GCA_012411365.1 Ameiurus melas
ATGAAATCCTGTCTCAATGTCAAAGAGAGAGAGTATTAGAGCCGACTGTAAGTGTGTGTGTGTGTGTGTGTGTGTATGTACATCATTGTTATTCAGGGAGCATTCACATGGCAACCCTGAAGGAAGCACCCAGTACTTCCCTCCTCCACACACACACACACACACACACACACACACACACACACACACACACACACACCTGCCATTTTATTTAATTTACTTTCCTTGCTAACACAGAGAGTGACAACAGAAGAAGAGAAGAAAGCAGCACTGCTGGTCTCTGAGGAAACAACACATATATTCTCACACTATATATATATATAGTCAAGTGAAAAAATAAGTACACCCTGTGGAAATTGTTGGGGGTTTTTTTGGGGGGGGGGTGTTTTGTTTTTTTACATATTTTAACAAGCAAAAAAAGGTTGTGAATGCCTATAAGTCAGGCAAGGGATTTAAAAAGATCTCCAAATTATTTGAAATACATCATTCTACTGTAAGGAAAATCATCTACAAATGGCACAGATTTCCAGGACCGGTCGTCCCAGCAAATTCATCCTAAGAGCAGACCATCTGATGCAAAAAGAAGTCTCCAAGAACCCAAAAATGTCATCACAGGAACTGCCAGTAAGTCTTGCAACTGTTCGTGTCAAAGTGCATGCTTCTACAATCAGAAAGAGATTTCACAAATTTGACTTGCATGGTAGGCGGGCCAGGAAAAAGCCTTCGCAGGACAGTTTGCCGATGAGCATATAGACAAAGACCAGGCCTTTTGGAATAATGTGCCTTGGACAGATGAATCAAAGATAGACTTGTTTGGCCACAGTAGCAGCAGACATGTTTGGTGCAGACGAAAGTTATCTTTTCAGGAGAAGCACCTCATACCAACTGTGAAGCATGGTGGTGGAAATGTTATGGTTTGGGGTTGCTTCGCTGCCTCAGGGACTGGACAGTGTGCATTCATTGATTCAACTACATCATATCAAAGAACGCTTGAAGATAATGTGAGGCCATCTCTCTGAAAGTTGAAGTTGAATTCAAAGTGGTTGGATCTGCCTCAGAACAATGATCAAAAACCACATCAAAATCAACACAAAAATGGTTTACTGACCACAAAATCAAGGTCCTGCCATGGCCATCCCAGTCCCCTGACCTGAAACCCATAGAAAACATGTGGGCTGAACTGAAGAGGAGAGTCTACCAGCGTGGACCTTGAAATTTGAAGGGTTAGGGTTAAGTTCCAGTTATAGAAGAGTGGCAAGAAGAAAGCCATTTCTCAAAGATATCCATGAAAAGTCTCGTCTAAAGTTTGCCACAAGCCACCTGGGAGACACACCAAACGTGACACCAAACGTTGAGAAATGGCTTTCTTCTTGCCACTCTTCCATAAAGGCCAGATTTGTACAGTGTACGACTGATTGTTGTCCTATGGACAGACTCTCCCACCTCAGCTGTAGTTCTCTGCAGTTCATCCAGAGTGATCATGGGCCCCTTGGCTGCATCTCAGTTTTTTATTTGCTAAAAAAGTTTAAAATATCTAATAGATTTCGTTCCACTTCACAATTGTGTCCCACTTGTTGGTGATTCTTCACAAAAAAATAAAATGTTATATATTTATTTTTGAAGCCTGAAATGTGGCAAAAGGTTGAAAAGTTCCAGGGGGCCGAATACTTTCGCAAGGCACTGTAAGCGCGTCGCGTGATATAAATATGGCACCTGTGAACCATGTCATCAGCCTCTATTATCTGAAGCGAAGACGCAATTCACAGGCCTGCCCTGGTATGACAAAGCTAAGCAATGTCTCGTTCCCTTCTCAGGGAACAGGGTTACATGTGAAACCCAGACATTCCCTTTCAAAGGGAATGTCAACGTTGCGTTTACCTTAACATTATGGGAACGAGAATACCCACTCCGTCATACCGAGGATATGGCCAGTTCAAAAGACCAAAGCTTGAGGGTTACTGCAAGACACTCGAGCCCGGGGTGGAATGAATATCCAGGCTGTAGTATAATAAATGAATGTATGAGGCGTAGACCACCCTGCAGCAGCACACACATCCTGTAACGATACCCCTTTGGACAAAGCCTTCGCGGAGGCGACCGCCCTAGTGGAATGAGCCCTTATGCCCAGAAGCGTAGTGAGACCGTGCATCTCATAAGCAATAGAGATTGCTTCCACTATCCAATTAGAGAGGTGCTGCTTTGACAGCATCACCTCTACTGTCGCCGCGAAAGCAGACCAGCAGCTGCTCCAACTTATGCCACTGGCCGGAGTGGTGGACGTAAGTGCAAAGAGCCCTTACTGGACACAGCAGGCACATTCTCTTGTTCTGGTGCGGGGAATGGAGCGGCATAGGATACAGGAAGGCCTTGGCTAATCCAGGGGCAAAGTCAAGGCAGGATCGAACAACAGAGAGAGCTTGTAGATCTCCTACTTGCTTGAGAGACATCAGGGCCAGCAGAAGAGCTAACTTTAGAATCAGAACCTTCTCAGAGGCTGACTCTAAGGACTCAAATGGGGCCCCTGACAGACCTTCCACGACCACAGAAAGGTCCCAGGAAAGTATGCGCGGCCTGTAGATCGACCTCAGCTGCCTGACACCATGCATGAACCTCGAAATTAGAGTATGTTGCCCCACAGAGGCTCCATCAACAGGGGCATGGCTGGCCGAAATGGCAGTCATGTAAGCCCTGATTGTTGAAGGAGCCCACCCCGCTGAGAAACGTTCTTGTAAGAACTCCAGGACTGTAGCTACTGTGCAGTTCACGGGGTCTACAGTGGATCCCTGTGGATGGGAATCTCCCAAGGAATGCCATCTAGCAGGGATATTATCTCTGAGAATCATGTTCGAGCTGGCCAATAAGGTGTTACTAGCAGCAGACATAAACCGTCTTGGCAAACCTGAGATTGTTAGCTGCCTCGGCAGCGCCCATCCCAGATCCCCGAGGCTCTGAAACCACACTCGCTTCGGCTTCCAAGACGAGAGCGAGTCACTAGCCGAGCTGCTTAATGTAGGCATTACCAGGTGCAGCCTCTCGAGGCTTCCATTGCATGCTACATCCCTAGACACTTCACCCAGAAAGTGTGCGCTATTCCCTGTAATGAAACGGGAGCAAGCCGTAACACACTTCCTGAATTCTCTCACTCATATTTTTCTCTCTTGCTCATTCCTTTTTTTTCTTCTTTTTTTTTAAAGGGATAGAAAAGTTCTTAGATTTTGAGAAAAGATAGCGAGGAAATGAAGCGTCTTTTTGTTTCTTTACAGAAACAACTGACCTGCAGTCTTTCGCTGAAGTTAATAAAGGCTGATGGCGCGGTTCACAGGTGCCATATTTATATCATGTGACCCGCTTAATTGCCACATCACCTGATCATGGCAGGCCTATAAATAGGCATGATATTACACAAGCTTCAGATGTCGGTTGCGCACGAGAGACGCTGCCCATAGTGTTATGCTAAACGCAACGTTGAAGTTCCCTTTGAAAGGGAACAGCACTCAGTGTTCCAAAAACTTCATGAATGCTTGTTCACACACACACACACACACACACACGGCTGGGTGTTTAGTGCTTAAATGAGAGTCTGTGTGATGAATTGAGCAGAATTGGGTTTTTGCAGGAACAGCAGTACTCAGCACAGAAAGAGAAACAGACCGAAAGAGAGAGAAAGGGATCAATGGGTTGATCAATGTGGACACTGCACTCATTTCTCTTGCTGTCTTTCAGTTCATTCAGTGAACCAGAAGCATAATAATAATCATAATAATAATAATCATAATAATAATAATCATAATAATAATAATAATAATAACAATAATAATAATAATAATAATAAAAGCATCATTATCATCCATCCATTTTCTGTACTGCTTACTCTACACAGGGTTATGGGAAGCCTGGATCCTATTCCATGTAGCTTGGGGCACGATGCGGGGGACACCTTGGACAGGGGGACACCCCATTGTTTTGGAAATGCCTCACAAACAGAGCAGAGGCAGGAATTGAACCCCCAACCATGGAGGTGAGGCAAACATGCTAACCACTATGCCACTGTGCCCCCACATCCTCATCATCATGTTTATTATTATCATTATTAAGATTGCTCCATCAGGAGGAAACCTATTGTTATTGTTAGTATTCTTCTTCCTACTATTATTATGATTCTCCTTATCTCCCTAAAGTGCCCAATAACTCACAATCTGAATGGTCAAAAGTTTTGAAATTTGGTAAATTGATTCTACAGGCCAAGAGTATCTCCCACACCACAAATGGCCCACATGAGCCACATGAGGTGGCACTACAGGCCATGCACAAAATCTATGTGATTTTCCCTCCAAGCCCAAAATGTCTGAAAATTGGTATACATGCCTTATTTCTCATGGGGAACAAAAAAGCCATCGGGGGCCCATAAAGTCCACCATGATAGATTTTCCCCAACATTGAAAACTACAAAAAGCTAGTCAAGAACCGTAGGTTTGATTGACTTGAACTGTGAGAGAGTGATGAGTGTGATGTGATGTGATGATTGATCACACAATCTCCACGACAGGGCCTGTGCAATTAGCTGTGCAAAAAACAGGTTTTATTAATTAATTTATTTATTTTTACATGCCACAGCGACACTGATTTGGGGAAAACCTGAGAACTCCCATGTGGCGCCTCATTAATAACTAGCAGCACGGATCATTCAGTGCCTGAGCAGGAACACTGGTTCATTTATTTATTTTTTTGTATATAAGCTCATTTAAAATTACATGATAAATTAAAGATGAATAATATAAAACAGAATGATAAAGGACAGTAAAATGTCCAAACAGAAGGGAACATGGGCTGGTTTGGGACGCAACCCTTCGTGTTTACAAACAGTGCAGCACGACACTTTGTTGGTGTTGGTATGTGTTGCAGTGCTGGTTCACATTATTTCTGCATGTGTGAGTATGGGTGTGGGTGTCTGCTTGTGTGAGTGTGTGAGTGTGTGTGCACGTGCAAGTGCTGATTCTACACAGTAGACTGCTTACTCTACACCAGCATTGGATCCATTAGAGCTGAGAGCAGCAGGGCACAGCAGCAGTCTCTCTCTCTCTCACCCCCCCACCCCCCACCCGATCAATCAGCTCATCAATTACTACACACTCAGTCTCTTGGGAATACAGCACTACCAGCCAAAAAACTTCAATCAGCTAATTACTCTCTACGTTTCTGCCTCTCTTTTTTAATTCATCCCTCCATCCGTGCCAGCAGAACCAGTGTTGCTGTTTCTGTCTCTAATAATCCAAAGTGAAGAGTTTTGTTACACACACACAAAATGAAAGCTTTGTTTTTAAATATACATGTAGAATGTGTAGGAGAGAGAGAGATAGAGAGAGACAGATGGAGTGAAAGTCAGAGAGACAGAGAGGAACAGAAATACAGGAAGACAGATGGCCTGTTTTGCTGTTGTTTCTGGAGCAGGTGGAGCTAAAACTGAATGTCCTCGATTCCACAAACACATACACCGCATATACACTCGACTGCGAGAGAGTGTGTGTGTATATGTGTGCGTGTGTGTATGTATGTATGTATGTATGTGTGTGTGTGAGAACGGGTGAGAAAACTATTTCTGCTTGTTTCAGCAGATAATTTTACTCAAATGTAACAAACGAATCCTCACCACATCACTGCCACACGCACACGCACACATAAACATATACACATACACACACACACACACACACACACCCACGCAGAATTCCAAAGATGTCACTTTAGAGGTCATCAGCACGAAGCCGTTCCTCCAGATGCACAGACCAGCGTCCTGCATTACCTGGCCACTGTGAGAAGTCCATCACTCTGTTACTGTGCTTAAACATCCAGGGTTCTGTTCAGTATTTCAGATGTCTACCACTTGTCTCAGTGACCCTCTACCTGCCAGAGAACTTGACCTGGAAGCTCCTGCTGAATCCCACTACTACTTTCAATCTTTAAGGTGTCCGTCAGATACAGGATCTGGTAAAAGAACATATTTGACACATTAGAATTGCATGAAGATCACACTCTCCCTTCTCTCACCTTCCTTTGGTCAAACATATCCTCTTCTGTTTGGCTCTACAGTATAAAGTAGCAGGGACACCTCACTTTACATTTCTAGAGCAACAGATCAGATGGAGATATTTCCCGTTAAACCTCTTCAGCTTTGACCGTCCACACACACACACAGTGCCACAGAGTTAATACAGGAACTTTTGTGAGCCACTCATAATGTGGCAGAAATTAGTAGAAAACACTTTGACCAACCTTCAGTTTATAAATACACATAAATCAGATGATTACCGGGAACACACCTGGTTGGGAATTCCTACTCGTTTACATGAAAATCACTTATCTTGAGGAATCTTAGAGCCTTAAACCTCATTCAAACTGCTATTCTTGGTACGCCCGGTCAGGAGGACACCACTGGTGATGTTGACAGCAGCACCGTACAGGCCTAGCATGCACTGGAATGTGTCCTGATGCAGACCCTCACATAGTCGGATTTGTCTACGACATCCTGGGAATCTTCTTAAGCTCTTCCTGCTCCAACAGGTCAGCTTGGGAAGGACTGGAATTCTGATCTGAAATTCTCCAGCACCAGTGCCAGAAATTGAAAAAACAAATGACCCAGTTCTGGGACGTTATTCATCCAGTGTGATCCCACCACAACATCAGCACACTTCCAGATTCAGTAAGAACCTGCAAAATCTGTGAGCAGACAAACAAAAAGGAGCTTCCTAAAATGATGAAACTAGAAGTCTCCAAAGGGTCTTCTGTCATCACTGTGCCAAAGCTGAAAGGATTATTGAGGTTCTGTGATTACTTTAGAACACTGTTTTATATTCCCACACTGGATCACGGACACACCAAAGGGTGTGGCTGTTCAAACTGTGGAAGATGTTTCAGACACCATGAGGGATTTTATTGACTGGGATGAAAGTGCACTAGTCTGGATTGGGTCGGCTGTTGGCTTCTAAAACCAAAGGAAAGTGGAAGCTGTTCGAGACCACACCTAATCACCCACCGAAGTCCAGATACGTGTATTTAAGGTTTGTTCTGGATTTTACTGAAGGTTCCGCATTTCTCTGTTCTAGACCAAAAAAAAGGTTTGAAGTGAAATGGACCACTGAGAAAGGCCCTAAAATTGTGTGTGTGTGTGTTAAATAGGACAGGACCCAGAAGCAAATGAGACAGTGATAAAGTGACTACTTAAACTCTCTCTTTCTGTCTCACTCTCTTTCCCTCCCTCATTCCCTCTCTCCCTGTCTCTCTCTGTCTCTCTCTCTCCTATATAAATCTGCTTTTATGCATTTCATAATCAATACGTCCACTGAGTCACGCTTCTCTGCGCCAGAGAGAGAGAAGAGAGAGAGAGAGAGAGACCAGAGAGAGAGAGAGAGAGAGAGAGAGAGAGAGAGAGAGAGAGAGAGAGAGAGAGAGAGACCGAGAGAGACAGAGAGAGCGAGAGAGAGGCTACTGCCCAGTGTGCGTGTGTGTATGTGTGTGTCCGTGTACGAACTCTGCTTACGTTGCAAAGCGTAAATCACCCACTCTGAGCTCTTCATTGAGAAAAGAGCCTGGTGCAGACTGGAAACCATCCAATCAGGAAAGAGGAGAAATGGATGAGTGACAGCACCCGCACACACACACACACACACACACACTCTCTTCTCTTCGTCATCTAATCTCTGTCATGTGGCTGCGGAATATTTACGCCCATGACGGAAAAAAGAAGAATGAGCAAGAGATCAGTGGGTGGAGGTGAAGAGGGAGATTGAGAGAAAGAGAGACAGAATAATGAAAGGAGAGAAAAGAGCGGACGAAGACAGATAAAGGTAAAGAACAAGAGCAAGAAACTGAAATGTATGAGAAAGAGATAAATGAGAGAGATGAAATGTAAAAAATAAAATGTATTTCTGTTTCTCTGTATAAAACTACACTTCCTCCATCCTGAGCTCACACCTTACATCTGTTACTTACTTCCATTTGGGCGTGGTGAGGTGTGTCATAAACTGCGTAACACGCTACTCACTACAATTACAATTATGTCTATTAGTTGGTGTGTGTGTGTGTGTGTGTGTGTGTGTGTGTGTGTGTTAGACACTCAGTGTGAGAGTGATGATTAACTCCATTAAGTCTAATTGAGCAGCCGCATCGTCAGCACACAGTCGAGTCATCATCATTACCATAATGAACTGAGAGAGGCAGCGAGAGAGATACAGAGAGAGATGGAGAGAGAGAGATGGGTCATAGTGTGTTCTCAAGGAACAAGAAGTAAGGAGTGAGGGGTGTGGAGTAAGCGAAGAGGAGTGAGCGATGAAGTGTGAGGAGTGAGAGATGTGGAGTAAGGAGTAAGGAGTGAGAGATGAGGAGTGAGAGATGAGGAGTGAGGGGTGTGGAGTAAGGAGTAAGGATTGAGAGATGAGGAGTGAGAGATGAGGAGTGAGCGGTGTGGAGTAAGCGATGAAGTGGAGTGAGGGGTGAGGGGTGAGGAGTGAGGGGTGAGGAGTAAGCGATGAGGAGTGAGAGATGAGGAGTGAGAGATGAGGAGTGAGGGATGAGGGGTAAGGGGTGAGGAATAAGTAATGAGTGAGGATTAAGGAGTAAGGGGTGAGGAGTCAGGAGTGAGGAGTAAGGTGTAACGGGTGAGGAGTAAGGAGTAAGGAGTAAGGGGTGAGCACAGAAGAAGCCCCTCAGTGACCTGACCTTGTTTCAGAGAAGTTGTATAGAAGAACCCTGCAGCACTGAATCAGATTAGTATTATACTGAGAATGTTAGGAGATATTCCAGATCTTTTAAATGAAGAACTCAGATCCATAAAGAGGTTCTACCGAACATGCTGAAATCATGACACGTGGGTGACATTGACATATCAACTGGCTATGACATTACAAAGAGGACTGGGAGAAAAGACAAGAGGACTAAGATCACACCCCCCTTCACCCCACACTCCCCTCAGTCACCCACGCTCTTCATCCACCCCTTCATCCCCCACTCTCCCCAGTCACCCCACACTCCCTCCTCTTCATCCCACACTCAGTCCTTTCACCCCCCCCTTCATCCACCCCTTCATCCCACCCTCCCCCTTTTCACCCCATACTCTCCTCAGTCTCCCCACACTCAACCTTCACCCCACACTCACCCCCTTCACCCCACACTCCTTCTCATCTTCCCAGATTGACCCCAAGCCACACCCATACTCACTCCCACTCCTTGCGTTTGGCCTGTGGTGTGCTGTGTAGCTTGTGTGATTGGTGTGCTTTGATGACATCACGGTGGTCCACCAGTGCCCCCCTCCTCCTGACAGGGGGCAGCAAACAGTCGCCTAGCAACAGAGGGCTGTCCATCACACTCAATGTACAGAGATGCAGGTGAGACAGGGGTTTCACTTCCAGGAGGGTGGAGCATCTTCCATCATCACTGCTTCATTAGTGACAGAGAGAGAGACAGTCAGAGACTGGTGACAAAAAGAGAAAGTGAAAGGTTGCGGGATGGGCAGGAATGACTCTCTTTCACACACACACACACACACACACACACACACAGAGAGAGCAGGCCCTCATTAGCGTCTTCTGCTATGTCCACTTTTAGCCACAGTCACAATAATGCTGCTAAAAACAACTTGCAGATAGGAAACCCTGCTGAAAATGCAGTCACTCAAACACACACACACACACACACAACGTTAGCATTGCTTTCTACGAATTGTGTAGGTTTATAATTTATTATGTTATAATATTAAAAGAGTTAAACTTTAGCCACAAATGAAACACACAAAGCCACTTTGAACCCTGAACACAGTCTGAGTCTCACTCCGACAGCCTGCTCATCATACTGACTCCCATACTCATCATACTGAATCCCATACTCATCATACTGAATCCCATACTCATCATACTGAATCCCATACTCATCATACTGAATCCCATACTCATCATACTGACTCTCATACCATCATACTGAACCCATACCATATACGCCCCATACTCATCATACTGACTCTCATACTCATCATACTGAATCTCATACTCATCATACGACTCCATACTCATCATACTGACCTCATACTCATCATACTGACTCCCATACTCATCATACTGACTCCCATACTCATCATACGAATCCCATACTCATCATACTGAATCCATACTCATCATACTGAATCCCATACTCATCATACCACTTCCATACCATCATACTGAATCTCATACTCATCATACTGACCCATACTCATCATACTGATCATACCATCATACTGACCCACCATCATACTGAATCCATACTCATCATACTGACCTCAACTATCATACTGAATCCATACTCATCATACTGACTCCCATACCATCATACTGCTCATACTCATCATACTGAATCTCATACTCATCAATGACTCCCATACTCATCATACTGACTCTCATACTCATCATACTGACTCCATACCATCATACCGACTCCCATACCATCATACTGAATCCCATACTCATCATACTGAATCTCATACTATCATACTGAATCCCATACTCATCATACGCCCTACTTCATACTGACCCATACTCATCATACTGAATCTCATACTCATCATACTGACTCCCATACTCATCATACAGCTCATACTCATCATACTGACTCCATACTCATCATACTGACCCCATACTCAATACTGAACCCATACCATCATACTGACTCATACTCATCATACAGCTCCCATACTCATCATACGCTCTCATACTCATCATACTGACTCCCATACTCATCATACTGATCTCATACTCATCATACTGAATCTCCATACTCATCATACTGACTCCCATACTATCATACTGAATCCCATACTCATCATACTGACTCCATACTCATCATACTGACTCCATACTCATCATACTGAACCCATACTCATCATACTGACCCCATACTCATCATACTACTCCCATACTCATCATACGACTCTCATACCTCATCATACTGACTCCCATACTCATCATACTGAATCCCATACTCATCATACTGACTCCCATACTCATCATACTGAATCTCATACTCATCATACTGACTCCCATACTCATCATACTGACTCCCATACTCATCATACTGAATCTCATACTCATCATACTGAATCCCATACTCATCATACTGAATCCCATACTCATCATACTGAATCCCATACTCATCATACTGAATCTCATACTCATCATACTGAATCCCATACTCATCATACTGAATCTCATACTCATCATACTGAATCCCATACTCATCATACTGAATCCCATACTCATCATACTGAATCCCATACTCATCATACTGACTCCCATACTCATCATACTGAATCTCATACTCATCATACTGACCCCATACTCATCATACTGAATCTCATACTCATCATACATCCATAATCATACTGACTCATACTCATCATACATCATACTCTAATCCATACTATCATACTGACCCATACTTATCATACTGAACCCATACTCATCATACTGAATCCATACTATCATACTGAATCTCATACTCATCATACGACTCCCATACTTATCAATGAACCATACTTATATACTGAACCATACTCATCATACTGAATCTCATACTCATCATACTGAATCCCATACTCATCATACTGAATCCATACTCATCATACTGAATCCCATACTATCATACTGACTCTCATACTCATCATACTGAATCCATACTATCATACTGAATCCCATACTCATCATACTACCATACTCACATACTAATCATACTCATACTGAATCCCATACTCATACTATCCCATACTCATCATACTGAATCTCATACTATCATACTGAATCTCACCTCATCATACTGACTCCCATACTCATCATACTGAATCTCATACTCATCATACTGAATCCCATACTCATCATACTGACTCTCATACTCATCATACTGACTCCCATACTCATCATACTGAATCCCATACTCATCATACTGAATCCCATACTCATCATACTGAATCCCATACTCATCATACTGAATCCCATACTCATCATACTGACTCCCATACTCATCATACTGACTCTCATACTCATCATACTGAATCCCATACTCATCATACTGAATCCCATACTCATCATACTGAATCCCATACTCATCATACTGAATCCCATACTCATCATACTGACTCCCATACTCATCATACTGAATCCCATACTCATCATACTGAATCCCATACTCATCATACTGAATCCCATACTCATCATACTGATATAACACTCATATACTGAATCCCATACTCATCATACTGACTCATACTCATCATACTGACTCCCATACTCATCATACTGAATCCCATACTCATCATACTGACTCCCATACTCATCATACTGAATCTCATACTCATCATACTGAATCCCATACTCATCATACTGAATCTCATACTCATCATACTGAATCTCATACTCATCATACTGAATCTCATACTCATCATACTGACTCCCATACTCATCATACTGAATCTCATACTCATCATACTGACTCCCATACTCATCATACTGAATCTCATACTCATCATACTGAATCCCATACTCATCATACTGAATCCCATACTCATCATACTGACTCCCATACTCATCATACTGACTCCCATACTCATCATACTGAATCCCATACTCATCATACTGAATCCCATACTCATCATACTGAATCCCATACTCATCATACTGAATCCCATACTCATCATACTGACTCCATACTCATCATACTGACCCCATACTCATCATACTGAATCCACTCATCATACTGAATCCCATACTCATCATACTGAATCCATACTCATCATACGAATCCCATACCATCATACTGACTCCCATACTATCATACTAATCTCATACTCATCATACTAAACACATAACCATCATACTGACCTATACTCTACCATACTTGACCTCATACTCATCATACTGAATCTCATACTCATCATACTGAATCCCATACTCATCATACTGACTCCCATACTCATCATACTGAATCCCATACTCATCATACTGAATCCCATACTCATCATACTGAAGTGGTGTGCGCGTGTGTGTGTGAGAACAGGATTGTTCACCCCATTAGTCTTTTTTTTTTTTTTTTTACGTTGTTCGTCTCTATGCTGTTAAACCACTGATTAAAACATCACATCGAATACACTCTGTTAACTACAGAAGCACATTGAGTTCACACACCTGAGATTCACCTGGCCGTGGAGCTGGAGGTTGTGGACGGGCGAAGAGCCGGAACAGCTGTCCGAGAGACTCCTGCTCTTCAGTGGCAGAGAACACACTCTTCCTCTCTCACACACTGCATCATCACTTCTACACAGTCTGTGTGTGTGTGCGTGTGTGTGTGTGTGTGTGTGTGTGTGTCTGTGTGTGTGTGTGTGCTGGCGCTCTGTAAAAGTATTTGTCTGTGACAAAAGAGCTGCTGAGCCATTTTTCCTGCTGAGTCTGTGCTCACTTCCAGTCTAAAGTCTACTGTTCTGATTGGCTGGAGCACAAACACGAATGCACACACACACACACACACACACACACACTCACACTCACACACACACACACACACACACACTCACACATACACACGTGAATAAACTGTAGACATTTAAGTACAGAGTTCCTGCAGTGATGTAGAGATTAATGATGGATAACAGCAGGGACAGACAGATAGACAGACACTTAATTCAATTCAATTCATTTTTATTTGTATAGCGCTTTTTAATATAGACATTGTCTCAGAGCAGCTTTACAGAAATATCAACACGGTATACAGATATTAAAGGTGTGAATTTATCCCAACTGAGCAAGACACTGAGTGGCGATGGTGGTGAGGAAAAACTCCCTAAGATGTTTTAAGAGGAAGAAACCTTGAGAGGAACCCGACTCAGAAGGGAACCCATCCTCATCTGGGTAACAACAGATAGTGTGAAATAGTTCATTATGGATTTATATGAAGTCTGTAAGGTCTTAGGAGCAGCCGTAGTCCCAGCAGTCTGGAATTAGAGAAGATTTGAGCTCCATCCAGAGGCAGAAAGGATCTGGATCTCTAGTATCTCTATAAAATGGTGTGGGGCTCGTCAAATGGAGAGAGGGAGAGAAAAGATTATTATGACTGGGAATTAGTGAGATATAATCTAGTCAGGGTAGGCTTGAGTAAACAAATAGGTTTTAAGCCTAGACTTAAACACTGAGACTGTGTCTGAGTCCCGAACACTAATAGGAAGACTGTTCCATAACTGTGGGGCTCTATAAGAGAACGCTCTTCCCCCTGCTGTAGACTTCACTATTGAGTAGTCTATTCGAAGTACCGTCAAATAACCTGCATGTTTTGATCTAAGTAGGCGTGGCGGATCATATAAAACCAAAAGGTCGCTTAGATATAGATTGCTAAATTGATTCTCTCTCTCTCTCTCACACACATGTCCATAATGTTTTGGATGTTTTTAATAGCATTCAGTCTCACTCACAAGATTTATCTTCAGAGCCTTCATTAAAACTAGACGCGATCTTACCGAAATCAGGAGTTGTTATATAAGATCACTTTAACCTGAAAACTAATCCACTTATATTTATTTCCACACAGAAGTCTTAAACTTATCAGTTATGTTACTTGTTACGTAGAGGAAGTGGAATACATGCATCGTAGCTAATAAATAACTGACAAGAAGTTGTGTTTCTGTGTTCATCAAACTGCTGAGGAACTTGTAGGAAAAGGAAGGAGCAGAGCTTATCCTGTTCGGCTGCAGTAAACACCAGTAAAATGATTATTAACTTAATCCTAATCCCATGCGTGAAAGCTGCTCCAGATCAGCGACACTTATCTAGTGATCTCCTAATGATTCACTCTTCATCTGTTGTTAAGATCTTCTCTTCTTCCGGTCCTTCCAGAGTTATAAAATCTGTAATTATTTCTACACTGCATGTGTATTTGTTTCAAATATTTTTACAGGGCCAAAGTGGTGCAAATAAATATGTACCAAAGCCACTTTACAATGAGAAACACAAAGCCAGAGATGATGTTCCTTCAGAAGCTCGAGGTGTTCCTCAGTTCAGTGTCTCCCCCTGCTGGTCATCTCCTCTCACTCAGCGGGTCAGTCAGGCCTGGAGAACATTCATCTCATCCATCACCCATGTACAAAGTTTAACTCGAGTTATTTTCAGTTATTCTCAGGACACCGATACACAGAGAGCCAATCAGAAGCCGTCTATGATCAGACAAGAGAAAGCAGGCCGATAAGATTACTTGGTACTTAATCTCTACCTGAACAGTAGAGCGATTTAACAAGTTTTACTGTAAAGTTGTCTTTTTATCTCTAGAAGTGCAAACACAGAAGGATCTGTGTGTGTAAAGGACTTTTAATGCACATACATGGGGATATTATAATCAAATAACTCGTCCATGTTTATAAGTAATCTCTCCAAATGTGGAAGAGAACCAGACATGGGTCAAGAAGACAAATGTTTACTCAAGTACAAGTAAAACTACTTATATAATCAAAATAATTACTGAAGTTATGGTAACAGTAATAATGTTAATAATGATGGGTAAATACGAGAGTAATAAAGAATCCAATGAGAGGACAACTGAAAAAAAGAGTAAAATGAAGGGAAAATCCTGAATCTCAGGCTACATGGAGAACTGTACGTCTCACCTCTACATGGAAGTCTGATCTGCTTAGATGATATAAAAAGTGGGTTCAGGATGAAGCAGCAGATCCCAGTCCTGTGATGGGTAACACAGGTAACACAACCTGGCATTTTCAACACAAAATCTCTCTCACACACACCTCTGCTAGACCACTGAAAATAAACCTGGTGAGATGTCAGTACTGCAGAGGTTGGACCTGAACATGACGAAACGTGATTAAACTGAGATCTGGTTCAGCTCCAGGACGCTTCGGGTTCTACACTGAAGCTACGGATCATTTACAGAGAACATGAACACTGAGCACAGAGGAGGAAAGAAAAAGGCATCCGGACAAACACGCACGTATTCATCACTACGAACATTCTGACACTTCTCCTGAAATGCGCTTTAGTAGGTTTTAATAAGACCTTCACTGAATGAGTGTGTAGCCTGCATGCACTATTATATTATTCAGTATCTCTCACACACACCGTGAGGTTGGATACAGATTATATTCTAATCATACGGGGTTCAAATGAACAGAGTCAGGCGGGTAGATCCTCCATCGAACAGTGGGTCAGATTGTGTTTGACGCACTTGTACTTCATATTTTGGAACGGTTGCAGGGAAAACAATAGAAACAGAAATTCACGAAAATTTTAATGGTTTCCACTACAAATAGCATTACAAACCATTACTGGTCTTTAACGGTATCCACTAGACATAACTTGACCCCAATTGACAGCAACAGATTACTAGTACAGACCCACAGGAGCCATTAAAACCAATACAAATTCCCATTATAAGCATTATTCATTCTATAACGGTCTCCGTCGTGTTTTCTTTCCAGCAGGGTTTGTTAATATAAAGAAAGACATAATGATTGTGACGGAGGAGACAGGGTTTAACCTGGGAATTTACGCTTTAATAAAAAAGTGAGAGTAATAAATAATCAGTGAACCCAGACACAGAACAGAAGCAGGAAGTGAACCGTGACGAATTTCTGTACCTTTACATTGACAGTGTATGTACACTGAGAAACTCTCTACACCAACACAACACGCAGAACAAACTGTTTAATGCACTGATGCAGAGTCACTGCTCACGACACCTACAGGAGTAACTTTAATGTTTATTATAAAGTTCACGAAAGAAAAAACTGAGAGACATTTCAGAATTACAATGTAAAACCATCACAATCACAAAAACACGAAGCAGGAGACAGTTTTTATCTGACCTGAGATCCACTAGAAAACTACATGAGTGTGAGACTCCGCCCACTGCCTAACACTGCTCAACTGAGCTTCCTGTGTGTGTGCGTGTGTGTGTGTAAGAGCAGTATACATTACAAAGACACAGCACCAGTGTAAATTCATAAAAACCCCTCTTTATTTTATACTAATAGTGTTCCAACACAAACAGTCATTTATACCATCTACAGTATGATCAGCTCTCAGCCGATCAGGAGAGAAAGGGAAGAGCTTTTTGAATGATGAGAAGCAGGATTTGTGTTTGATCTTCTTGACCCCTGGGGGTCATGACCTTGGTTACCATGGCGGTGACATGGGCTGAGGGTTCTGCAGATATGACATCACTACCGCTGATATAGAGAGCCTGAGGGGGGAGGGGGATCACACACACACCATGGGTGAAACACAACAATATTAATATGCAATCTCTCTCTGTAGTAATGTGCTCTCCCTCTCTCTCTCACACACACACACACACACACACACACACACACAGAGATTCGTGTGTTTTACTCACATAAAGCTGCTCATCATTTGTTTGGTGTCCTCTGAGCTGCGAGAGTTTGCAAAACTGATGAAGGAGCAGTACACTGCGATCCATGCACACCACTTCAGCTACACACACACACATACACACACACACACATATATATATATATATACACACACACACACACACACATACATACATATATATATATATGGTTTATTTACAGCAAATTGATATAGATCTTCCACATAAACCCCAGCACTGTTTACATTCCCCTGTGTATGTGTTACCTTGAGCATGAGTCCACACATACTGAAGATCATACCCAGGAGGTTCATGTAGTCGGGAGTCGGATCTTCCAGAGTGGGATTAGAGTCACTGCTGGGGGGCTTGTAGCTGTAAAAAAACACACACACACACACACACACACACACACACACACACACACACACACACACACACACACACACACACACACACACACACACAACGGACAGACAGACAGTGTAGCACAGTTAGATTATCCTCTTAATTTATCTCCAACTGTTTATTATATTATATAATAATTTAGTGTATGATCCGTGCTCAGGTTTCATTACCTCCGTTAGCTGTGTTAGCTCTAAACTGATGCTAATGTTAAACTCTTGTTATTACGTGCTGAAATAAATAAAACTGCGTTATTAAACTCACCGGAAGATCTTGTTGTGTCTCCGCGGATCCGCCATGTTGTTAAAACTCATAATATTAAACACCCAGCGCGTTAATCTGTACACTTTACTCCGGGTTCACTTCACACTCACTCCTCACCGAAACTGACGTCATTCTTCTTCTGCTTTTTCCGATGGTGACATCGGGAGAAAATGCCTGTTAGCGCCACCTGCAGGGTTGGAGTGTGAGTAGAGAAAATGCCTGTTAGCGCCACCTGCAGGGTTGGAGTGTGAGTAGAGTAACTGTGTGTTAGCGCCAACTGCGAGGTTGGAGTGTGAGTAGAGTAACTGTATGTTAGCGCCACCTGCGGGGTTGGAGTGTGAGTAGAGTAACTGTATGTTAGCGCCACCTGCGGGGTTGGAGTGTGAGTAGAGTAACTGTGTGTTAGCGCCACCTGCGGGGTTGGAGTGTGAGTAGAGTAACTGTGTGTTAGCGCCACCTACGGGGTTGGAGTGTGAGTAGAGAAAATGCCTGTTAGCGCCACCTGCAGGGTTGGAGTGTGAGTAGATTAACTGTGTGTTAGCGCCACCTGCGGGGTTGGAGTGTGAGTAGAGTAAATGTGTGTTAGCGCCACCTGCAGGCTGTCATGCGTTGTGCGTTCGATGGAGACCGGCAGCCGGACTGCAGCTCTGTGGCCGCGGCCTCCGTGTTTCCTGTGTGAAGTGTCCGGCTTGGTGCTGCTGGTTCCCGTGCACCGAAGCAGCGAAAAGCCGGACACATCACCCAAGACAGGAGCTCAATTGCAACAAAAAGTGAGTGTTTCATTATTATTAATGAATTGAGAGAGAGAGAGAGAGAGAGAGAGAGAGAGAGTTTTCTCAGTTGTTCTTCGGGATAGAAGAAAAGTCAGGAGACTCGGAGCGCTCGGCATCGTCGTGATAAATGCTGATTCTCACAGCTCGACACTTTTTACAAAGATTTTTATTGCTTTACAACTAAGACACAAACTTCTCGTTTATTTCTTCTCTTTCCTCTTTTACTACTTTTTTTATCTTACTTTTTGTTCCTATTGTCTTTTTTTCCCTGAACGTTTGGTTCTAATTTTCTGGAACATGGCGCTAATGTAATCAGTTGTGTGAGAAACGCAGCTCGCAGTGTTCCGGTATTAGATCAGTGTTCCGGTATTAGATCAGTGTTCCGGTATTAGATCAGTGTTCCGGTATTAGATCAGTGTTCCGGTGTTAGATCAGTGTTCCGGTATTAGATCAGTGTTCCGGTATTAGATCAGTGTTCCGGTATTGGATCAGTGTCCGGTATTGGATCAGTGTTCCGGTATTAGATCAGTGTCCGGTATTGGATCAGTGTCCCGGTATTGGATATTTGTTTAAAAAAATTTTTTTTTAAAATTTAATTTTTTTTTATCAGTGTCCCGGTATTAGATCAGTGTCCCGGTATTGGATCAGTGTCCCGGTATTAGATCAGTGTCCCGGTATTAGATCAGTGTCCCGGTATTAGATCAGTGTTCCGGTATTAGATCAGTGTTCCGGTATTAGATCAGTGTTCCGGTATTAGATCAGTGTTCCGGTATTAGATCAGTGTTCCGGTATTAGATCAGACTGTCCACTGGGTAGTGGAACAGACCCGCTGTTCGCCTCAACACTGTTTCTTTAAAGTTTCTTTTCTACAGAACATTTCTACATTTCTACTGAACAATTTTTGCTAAACCAGTTCTACAAAACATTTCTATGTTCCTTTTTTATTAAACATTTCTGATGAACATTTCTGTTGAACTAAGTCTATCTAAATCACCTTTTCTGTTCTGTCCTCCCACCATTTCACCAAAAATACAAAATGAGCAACAGCAGTAAATATTCACAGATTTTTTTTTATTTTTATACAAAGAAAAACAAAATTGAACCCACAACCCGCCCCTCCGGCTCATCGTGGCTACCCATTAACTGTCACTGGTTATAAAGATATTATAAAATTCAACAACAGGCACTAAACTTTAAGTGGGTAGTGTCTGTAACTCCATAAAGTCTGCAATAAAGGGATGCCATTTATGAAAAAACTTATCTGTACAAGCATTCATCTTATATCTTATTTTCTCGAGTTTCAGAAAAAACATCACGTCCTTTATCCACTGGGAGATAGATGGGTATTTAACAGACTTCCAATGGAACAGTAGGGAACGTCTTGCTATAAGGGATGTGAAAGCAATAACATCCTTTTGTATCGAACTCAAAGGAATTGAAGCTTCAGGAATCCAAAATATAGCAATCAATGGACAAGGCTTTAAATCTACCCTGAGAATAGTGGACATGATGGTAAAAAAAGCCAAAAACCATGGAGAAAAACATATGGCCAAGATGACAGGGAGAGTCATGGCATTGATCACACTTGTCCTCAACATCCGGATACATCACAGACAATCTCGACTTGGACAAATGGACTCTATTTAAAACTTTGAACTGTATAAGTCCAGGACGAGCACAAGAAGTGGTAGACTGTACCCTCCCTATAGCGTGTTCCCAACACTCATCACTTATCTGTACTCCTAACTCCGTTTCCCACGCATTCCTAATTTTATTACTCGACCCACTACCTAGCGTCAAAATAAAATCATAAATCTTAGAAATCACACTCTGTTTTTTACAGCGTTTGTGCAATTCTGAGTCTAGCTACATACTACATGTTTGTCTGATCGAGTGATCCTGAACAGATTGAATGATGTTTAAATGCAGCTGTATTTTTCAGACAGCTATAAAGAGGCCAGGACCTGGACAGACCTCCAGTCAGACGCGGAAGTGTCTGGACAAAGACCACCAAGGTGTAAAACGTACGGATGTTTGTTCAGCACATCACTATGACTATTCCTTGATGCTTTAAAGCTGTATTTAAAGTGGTATTTTTTGTGAAACATTGTAGAATTTGGCAAAATAGTCAATATTTTATAAGTGTACATTTAGTTTTGATTAATTGAAATCTTTATTAGGAGGAGTGTACAGATTGGCCCCCTGGAGGTCAGGAGCATTGTTTGTTCGACTCAGAGGATGTGTGCTGCACCACCCAAACACTTTCTTCCACCTGCCCCCACTGTTACCTTCCCCACAGTCACCCCAAACCCCACTTTCACCCCTGTTCCTACCACCACTTTACCAGCGGCAGCACACGGCTCCTTCACAGACATGCTGCAGAACCGATATGCCATGTGAGTGTGTTCTTCTGCTTTCTGATTAGAGATGGTGCTGGACCAACAGACCACTGAGATTGCTTTACCTACAGGAGGTCCAGGTGCAGCTTTTGGATATTGATGAAGGTTCACTGCCCCTGCAAGACCTTCCTCAACTGGAGCAAAGGATGCAACAGAGCCCAGATTAAACTTGTGAGAATTTTTTCTTTTTTTGTTAACAATTGCTTGCACAATTACACAACTACTGAAAGTCTTTCTTTTTTTCTCAAAAGGACACACTCGTACTCAAAGCACAACATTCAACACCACTTTTTTTTTTTATCATAGAATTTTTATTGGAAATTTGCATTTTAAACATCATAACACAGAACACCCCACCCAACAACCCCCACAAAACAACCAAGGCAAAACCAAAAGAAAGGGGGGGAGAGAGAAAATAAATAAATAAGTAAAATAAATAAATAAAAATTAACAATAAATAAATAAATAAAAGTAAAATAAAATAAAAAAATAACAGAAAGGGGGTAAGATGGTCAGTGTTCACCGTCTATCTCTCCTCAATCTACCTCCAGTGTGCATAAATCATTGAAATAAGTAATAAATTGTTGCCATTTTCCCAAAAATTAGTCACCCTCACCTCTGATGTTGTACTTGATTTTTTCCAGACTGATATAGAGGGGGGTTGTGGAGAGATCCAAGACAACAATATTCTGCACCGAGCGAGCAACGATGCAAAGGCCACAACACACCAGCTTGTTTATGGTTCAGAGGCTGACGCTGAGATGAAACACCAAAGATGGAGATTAAAGGACAAAGATCCAGTTTGATTTTAAGAATGTCGGACATAGTCCCGAAAAAAGAGTTCCAAAAGGTCTGTAGTTTGGGACAGAGTGCAAACATATGACTCAGGTTACAGGGTGAAAGTTTGCATTTCTCACACATGTCAGAAACATTGGGATATATTTTAGACTATATACTCCTAGAGAGGTGAGCTCTAAGGACCACTTTAAACTGTATAAAACTAAGTCTAGCACAGGACGTGGTGGTCCGTATATTATCTAACGCTCTGCCCCAGTAATCATCCTCAAGCTCCAGGCCCAATTCCTCTTCCCAAGCACTTAGTTTTGATATTGTAAGAATCATCCTGAGACCAGATCGTTGCATATATCTGTGAAATAATGCCCCTTTTATGAGGATTCAGCTGGAACACGTCTTCCCATGCAGACTTTGTAGGTAAGGAGGATACCAGCGAATAGGGAGGAGACACAGTGCCTAATTTGAATGAAACGGAAAAGGTGAGACGGAGGCAGGCTGAATGACGAGGATCATTCAGAAAAGTTTGCAAACACGTTATTAATGAAAAAATCCTCAAAGCATTTCAGACCCTTCTTTTCCCAAAGAGAGAATGTGGGGGGAAAGAGATGGTTATTACATATAGGTGCCAATGTGGAGGCCGAGATAGATTTAAAATGACAACGAAACTGATAGAAAATCTTTAGAGAGGTACAAACTACTGGATTATCTGTATATTGTGAACACCACTTTGATATAAGGGAACATGACCTAATCTTTGGTAGAGGAGGAAAACATGGAGAAAACACACAGGGCAGGGTAACTGCAGGAGTAGTGAGAAACACTGACGCAGTTGACGAGGCTATACATGCTTATTAATTCATTTATATCATTTTATATTATATTATTGTTTTTTTTAATGGGTTATAGGTAAACTGGTTGGCACGTACTGACGGGGCGGATGTGCACGATTACACCTGGCGCATATTGAAGAGGGTGACTGACAACTCCCTGGTAAATAACCTCAACTGGATGGGAGTCAATGGAAAGACTTCACTGGCCACTCTCCAACTCAGAGAGGTCGTGATTGGTAAGTTTATCTGTTTACATACAGAATTAGCTGTCTCTCTCAGATCATATGTAAGGGGTAATCCACGGCTAGGTGTGCATTTTTTTTTGTAATGAACACTTTTATTGATTCAGAAGTGAACACCAAGAGACAAACAACATGTATAATGAATCAAACTTTTAACATAAATGCACACTATAACCCCTCCCCCTACCACGGACACCTTGTGGTCAATAGAATATTGACTAGAATATAAACTCGCATATCAAAATATATATATATATATTAAATAATAAATAAAATAAATAAAAATGCACACAATTAAAAAAACAAATAAAAACGTATTGAGATTTAACCTGGGACACTTACCATTCCAAATAAAAGACTTCGCTATACTCTCAAATTGCTTGAAATAAGAAAGAGGGACCTCTATAGGGAGAGAAACCTTTTTATTTACGGGTCAACATTAACACTAACTAAATCTGACTTTAATTTTTTGGAAATAAAATATCCAAATACTTAATACCCTGTTTGTGCCACTGGAAGGCGCCAGGCTGAAAGGCCGTTACTGGACAGTACGCTGTCAGAGCCAAAGCTTCAGATTTAGACCAGTTGACTTTGTATCCTGAGAAACTGGAAAAGGAATGAATAATTCTGTGGAGGCAAGGCATAGATCTAGTAGGGTCAGAGACGAATAATAAAATATCATCTGCATAAAGCAAAAGTTTATGGGCCACACCTCCCGCCACCACCCCTGGAAAATCATTCTCCTTTCTTATCGCAGCTGCTAATGGTTCCAGGGCCAGACAGAACAATAATGGGGGAAGAGGACAACCCTGTCGGGTGTCCCTATCCAGAGTAAAATAATCTGAAATCAGTCCATTTGTTTGTACTGCCGCTACAGGGTGTCTATAAAGTAGCATAATCCAACCAATGAAGTGTTCCCGAACCCATACACTTCCAAAATCTTAAAAAGATAATCCCATTCTACCATATCAAACGCCTTTTCGCCATCAAGAGAGATGGCAGCAACCGGAGACTGATCATTCGCTACTGACCACATGATATCAATGAGACGTCTGTTATCAGAAGAGCTACGGCCCCGAATAAACCCCACCTGATCTATATGTATAAGAGATGTCATAACTTTACTTAATCGGTTAGACAGAATTTTAGACTAAATTTTTACATCCAACTGGATCAGGGAGATTGGACAATACTTTTACACTCACTTGGATCTTTGTCTTTTTTTAAGAATCAGACTGATCCGGGCTTGTGTCAATGTTGGAGGAAGCTTTCCATTCTTTAATGATTCTGTATAAACTTCTCACAGAAGTGGAGAGAGTTCTGTAGCATAGGATTTGAAAAACTCAGCGGCAAAGCCATCCGGCCCTGGAGACTTGTCTGTAGGCAGGGCCTTGATTACCTCGCCAAGCTCCTCCAGGGTTATCTCACACACCTCTAAACTCACCGGGGCGTGATCTGAGACTAGGATGTTTCCGATTGAACAATCAGCAACAGATGAAATGAGTGATTTAGATATAAAAAAAATCTATTCTAGAATAAATCTTATGGACTGAAGAAAAAAAAATGTATAGTCCCTACCAGATGGGTTCAAAAGTCTCCAAATATCTGCAAGACCAAGATTTTTACACATCCTGTGAAGCGTCACTGTTGCTCTGGGGGGCTTACACACTTTTACAACATTATGATCAAGGACTGAGTCCATCAAAAGATTAAAGTCTCCTCCCAGTATTATATCATGTGGGGTGCCAACAGATTGCAACATCCCTTCTAGATCTATAAAAAAGCCCTGATCATCAGTATTGGGTGCATAAATATTAGCCAAAATAAGACTTTGCCCCTGAATTTCTGCTAAAACAATAATTACTCTCCCTAATTTATCTTTAAACTGTCTGAGACATTTGAATTGTAGATGTTTATTTACCAATATAATGACTCCCAGCACTAAAGAAAACATGACCGCCCCATATCTTCCCAAATGTTTCAGCTTCCTGCGGGGAAAGATGCGTTTCTTGAAGAAACACAACATCATATTTCTTACGCTTAAGAAAAGTAATGACCTTCCTTCTTTTTATGGGGTTCACATTCCACGTGGAGAGAGATAGTACACTCATATTAACATCTGACATTTTGATATAACAGAAAAAATTAATTGTGTGCCAAAAACAAAATGATGAAGACCACAATTCAACATTGATGCAACAATAAAACCCCAAACTTCACCCCGAACAAAACAAACAGAAAAAAGAAAAACAACCGCATCAACCCCGCGCATGACAGCGCCAACCGGCGCCAATCCGCCTAAACTCAGAGTCCATGTACGCCTACGAGAGCCCCTGCGATAACTCTGCCATCGGACAAAATTATGAGGCAAAGTTACATAACAAAAAATATTTTCTAAAATAAAATACACCCCAACCAATAAGCAGAGTAAACACAAATAATATATAGACTAGTTCACAGAACTGCCTCAAAGTGTTCCTTCACAAAACAAAACAAATTCCAGCCGATCTAGAGCCGTTCAGTTTCCTCAGACAGACAAACGAATAATCAGCGAGCCGTCTGTTATGAAAGAATGACATCATTATTCCAACGTCCCGTGGAAATACTCCACAATTCCGACTTCAGCCAACAGGAGGCACAAGCGCAAGGAGCGAGCAGAGACATCTGCCACTGTCCTGAAGTAGTGTTATTCAACAATAGAAGCCCCGCCACTAGGCGGAGCTAGCACAAAAGGAAACAAAACCACATCCCGGTTCCCCTGAGGGTCGAGAATCAATTCACTCAGAGGCCGCATAATTCTGCGGTCGTCTGTAGTATCTGTTATTAATCTGGGCTGGAACTTCATTGTAAAAGTGATCTTCCGTCCATGCCAAAGTTTCTTTAAGGAAGTGATATTTCACTGGCCGGAAACATCAGTGCAAAAGAGATCTTACGTTGGTGCAAGACTTTCTTGCATTCCTCGAACCGATCACGTTTCTCTCTTGTCGAGTTCGCAAAGTCCGGGAACAAGAAAATATTGTGATTCTTCTAAGAGAATCCTTCCTTTGCTCCTCGCCTGGTGCAACACGAGATCTTTATCGGATGATCTCAGAAATCTAGCCAGGATTGGTCGCGGCCTGTCCCCCTCGCCAGATCTCCGAGCCTGTACTCTGTAGGCCCGCTCAAGTTCTAATTCATGGCCTGTTATGTCGAGCAGACTCGGGAAAAGCTCGTCCAGAAATTTCACCATATCTCTGCCTTCTTCATGCTCAGAAACTCCAATAATCCGCAAATTATTCCTTCGGCTTCGATTTTCCAAATCTTCCAATCTTTCAAATATTTTTTCCAAGTCTCTCTTGGTCGTGGGCGGATTAGCGGATAATGCCCTTTCCGAAGATTCCAGATACTCGATTCGTTTCTCCGTATCCGCCACTCTTGTAACTAACTCAGAGAATTTTATTTCTATCGCGGTAACCGAACGCCGTCTTACAGCGAGATCCTCCACGTCAGCAACAACCTTCGTCAACATCCCCGACATGTTGGACAGTTGGCGCTGGATTTCTTCTCCCGCCGCACCACCCAAAACAAGTCCGCGGTCCACAGGCCCGTCCGGACTCTCATCTCGGACACGTACGTGTCTTTTAATGTCTCCAGAGCTCGAGGATTTGAACTTCTTTGCCATGTTTACCTCAAACAGCAAAAGTGTAACCGGGTATACCGAATTTCACCAGATTATATCATGAAATTATCAGAAAAATTAGCAAAGTGCGCAGAGCCGTCTTTCACACGTCTGCCCTTCGCATGGCGTCCATGAAACCCCCGCGTTAAAAGATTTTAATGTGGAGGCAAAGACCCACTCGTTCAAATCATTTCATGCACACCTAGCCATGGATTACTCCGCTCATGCCATGGTCTTTCCACACTTAATAACGTTAAAGCGGTCACTGATTTTAGAAACACAAACTTTGATTAGAAGTTTAAAATGACCTTTAATTTCTATTCGTTAGGTCGCTAGATCTGGAATTTTGCCCGATATAAATCAGACCCAGAGATAAATTAGTGTGATAAGATTACAGTTATTTGAATGAATTGAAAAATATCGATCAGAGAGAGAGAGAGAGAGAGAGAGAGAGAGAGAGAGAGAGAGCGATTAAGCGTGTATAAATTATGTGCGTCATGTGTGACTCTCAGCAGTCATTTTTTACTCAGCAGTAAAATTACTTCAAAAGCAGTTATGTTACCATCTCGTTGCTGAGAAATATAATGTATCTTTTCAGTAGCAAAGTTATTTTTATTGTTAAAGTCGCAGACAGAACTGGCAAGAAGTGTTTGTGCTTATGACTGTGTGTGTACAAATGTGTCTGTATGCTCGAGTGTGTGTGTGTCTGTTTGTGTGTGTGTGTGTGTGTGTGTGTGTGTGTAGGCTGCGCATTGATTTAGAAATTATAACGGTGATCAAACTGACTGGAACTACTTGTGCAATAAAGTTATAATGCACACCTTCCAGCCAATCAGAATCCAGTATTCACACTGACCACAGTATACGTGTAATTAATGCTTAAGATTCATAATGACCTTACGATATGTTTTGCTTTATTCCAAAGCTGCAGTTCATCGAAACCTCTTCACGGATAATGCTGCTGAGATGGAGGTCGAGGGGACCATGAAGAGGTGGCTCAAGCTTGCATCAGATCGAGAGTGTGGAAGGTATTTAGAGTGTTTTAACTGGGGTGGGGTTTTTTAATTTGTTAATTTGTTAAAATGCTCATATTATAGTCTGTCTTTAAGTGGTTGAATGTGTGTGTGTGTGTGTGTGTGTGTGTGTGTGTGTGTTTGTGTGTGTGTATTGGTAGCTGGGTAGGTATACAATTGCGGACGGAAGTTTACATACCCCTAACAGAATCTACTAAATCTTAATACTCGTAACAAAATAAGACCGATCATAAAAATCCCATTTAAAATTTATTTTATTTTATTTAGTATCTCCATGGATAAGCTATTTCACCTAACAGATGTTTACATTTAGTCCACAAGACAATTGCTGAATTTATAAAAAATTACCCCGTTCAAAAGTTTACATACGCTTGATTATTAATACTGTGTGACTCCTTTCCAACAGCGGCTATATGGTTTTCAGATCCATCTTTTCACACTGAGGACGACTGAGGGACTCGTACACAACTATTACAAAAGGTGGAAACATTCACTGATGCTCAAGAAGGCAACACGATACATTAAGAGCCAGGGGGATGTAAACTTTTGAACAGGATGATCTGTGTAAATTGTTATTTTGTCTTCTGGGAGACATGTAAGTATCTTATTTAGCTTCTGGGTCATTCTACAGAAATGTAATGTAGAAATGTGGTCTGTCCCTGGACTTCACAGAATGATTACACTTAAAAAAACACTTTACTGTTACAATGTATTTATATTTTAAAGTAAAACAATATGTTATTTGAACAATTACACCTTCTTGAGCCATCATTGTTCTTATATTTGTTTTTTTAATCATCCATCCATGGGCCTCCGGGGAGCGGTGCGTTGGCACTGGGGACACCGCTGGCAGAACATCTGGACCTCAGCACTCATCGGTCCCTCAGTTTTTCCAATGTGTTCCGCGGTCCCAGGTGACCGCCGAGTGGGTGGGCATGGGCGAGGTGCATGACGAGTGGTGTTTTCGTCCGTGGTACCACCAGGAGATCGACCTGCTCCCCGCAGCGGCAGGCCCGTTGGTAGAGGAAGTACGAGGTGGGAAGTCTCAGGTTGGGGTTTTGGTCGACCCCCTCTACAACCCGTACTTGGGCCCAGCAGTGCTTGAGGCGGTCGTCCTCCTTCTGCTCCCGACCAAAGCTCCCCTCTCGGTTCACCTGGTGGACGACAACAGACATAGGGTTAGTTGATATAGAGGACTCACCTTCGGGAGTGGCGTCCCCGTTTTCCTGGGCCAGGTAAGCGGTCTGGGCCCCGGTCCTCTGGTTTCGACGTCGCGGCTTCCCTGTCTCGGCGTCCCGGCCCGGCAGGCATCCTGGCCAGTCCCTCCCCAGGAGTAACGGTACGGGGAGGTCAGGGATCACGCCCACGTGGAGAGACCAGATCCCGGTCGCGCCCTTGATCGGCAGCTCCGCTGTCGGGACTTCCCGGGTGTCCCCATGAACGCAGGTTACAGCGAGGCTTCCCCCTGGCCGGAGTCCGCTGGGGAGGACGTACGGTCGGGCGAGGGTCACTGTGCTCCCGGTGTCCAGCAGCGCGGTGATCGGCCTCCCTTATATCCACACCTTCTGGGTGGGCCCCTCCGGCAGCTGTCGCGCATGGAGGGCGCAGCCGGCCAGCCAAGGTTTCTGGATCGGTCCGGGAGGCCCCAGTTCCGGCTCCGTGGGCATGGGCTGGGCATCGGTGGGAGTTACCTGGGCGGGTGACCTCTGGCGGGTTCGCCAAGTGCCGGCTGGGCGTGGCACTTGCTCTCCTGTGAGCAGGGGACCTACGGCGCAGGGCCAGTTGTCCTTATCCCATCCCTCGCGGCGGGCGATGGTTTCGAATGTTTCCAAGTACGCCACCGGTCATCATCAGGAGCAAGGGGGGGAGTAGGCGGCGGAGCTCACGTCCCGGGTCCGGGAGAGGTGTGGAGGCCGCGCGGGACTGTAGCGCAACCAGAGTCTCTGTCGCCGCCTGGAGGCTTTCCGTGAGTTGTTGGGTGACAGCCTGTTGCAGTATACTGGTCTGCAACAGCTGCTGTAAAGTCTGATCCATCTTCTCTCTCCTTGTCGAGGGAAAAAAAAAATAAAAATTTTTTTGTTTTTTAGGTGATGGGCGGTTCTGTGCTCATGCCCGCATCCTCCACCAGTGTAGCGGGAAAGGGCGAAGCACAGAGACACGGAGGCGTGAGTAGAGCAAAAGCTGAGGCTTTATTCTCGTTCTGGTA
>CM022752.1:45432428-45469928 GCA_012411365.1 Ameiurus melas
CAAAATTCTGTCACACCTGACTCTGCCACTCCACTCCTTCGTCCATCTGGGTTCACTGGTGTTTCTTTCACTCATCTCTCACTACTTGATTCTGAGACTCTCACAAGGGAGGTATCCAGCATGAAATCAACCACTTGCTGGCTTGATCCTATTCCCACAATCCTATTTAAATCTTGTTTCAATGTTTGGTGCCCTACTGTCCTTAGCATTATAAATGAATCATTGGAGACGGGGGTCTTTCCAGCAGTACTAAAGACTGCTTCTGTTACACCTGTACCAAAGAAAGAAAACGCTACCCTGGATGATTTTAACAATTTTTGTCCCATCTCAAATCTTCAGTTTTAGGCCAAAATACTTGAGCGCATTGTTAACTCTCAATTGTGTAATCATCTTACAATTAATAACCTTTGAACCCCTTCAGTCAGGTTTTCATAAACTTCACAGCACTGAAACGGCGTTGGTCAAAGTTACCAATGACTTGTTGATGGCCTCTGATTCTGGAGCTACTTCTATTCTTATTCTTCTTGATCTTAGAGTCGCCTTCGATACTGTTGATCATGGTCTTTTACTTTACCCGCCTTGAAAGTGTTTTTGGTGTGTCACGGACAGTTTATTTCTATGGGTGATTACAGGTCTGACACTAGCTCTGTGCTCACTGGTGTTCCTCAGGGTTCAGTTTTAGGCCCCTTACTTTTCAATATTTATTTATCTCCACTGGGCATCTGCTGCGATCGCTCGGCCTACATTATGACTTTTATGCTGACGATACCCAAATCTTCATTCACTCACAATCTGGTTAAAACCTTGATGGTTTTTTTTCTTTCTGACTGTATTTCTGAGATAAAAATATGGATGTATAATAATTTTCTGTGCCTGAATAGCAGGAAAACTGAACTTATGCTTAAAGGTTCCCATCAGAATATTCTCAAATCTAGTCCACTGTCTCTGTTTGTTGATGGCTCTGTTCTAGAGACTCGAAGTAAGATGAGGAACCTTGGAGTACCTTTTAATTCCAGCCTTACAATTGATTCTTTTGTTCAGAGCACTGTTAAAGCAAACTTTTTTCACATCAGAAATATAGCAAGACTGTGCCCAGTGCTAAGCTTCTCTGTGGCTGAACAACTGATGAACTCCTTCGTTGTCACTCAGCTAGATTACTGTAACGCCGTTTTAAAGTTTCTAAATCCACAATCATCAAACTGCAATATGTACAAACCTCTGCTTCCAGGATCCTGACTGGAACCCGGAAATGCGATCCCATTACTCCTGTTCTGGAATCCTTACGCTGGCTCCCAGTCAGGTTCTGTGTCAATTTTAAGATCATGATGTTGACATACAAGGCATCACATGGCTCGGCTCCTCGTTACTTACCTGTGTCACGTATCGTGACGGCGCGGATAAAGGACGGATGCAATCGCGGTTCGAATGGTGATTTTATTTACAAAGAGGTGAGCAGACAAATCCAAACGTGAATCATAACTATAATACAAAAAACAGGCAAGAGGTCAGTGAACAGTGAAGAGGCATAAACTTGGGCAAGGAAAACAGGGTCGAGATACGAAACATGAAACATGTCCCTCTGCTGTACGCCACAGAGGGACAAAAGCAGCAATTGGGTGTGAATGTGTGTTTTTTGCACTTCATGAAACACTTTACAATACAACAGCAGTTTGTTCTTAAACCTGAGCTGTATTTATTTCGTTTAAGTAATAAGTGAATATGAAAATAAAAATAAATCCACAATTCCACAAATAAATAAGCACAAAAATGAATCCGGGGGTGCGTGGAATAAATAAATAAATGATAATTAAATATTTCAGTTGTTTTATAAATTCCTTTATTCTTGTGTAACTTTGACGTTTGTGTATTTACTTTAACATGTAGTTTACTTACGGAGTTTAATTCTGTGTTCTTTGATGAGATTTATTTCCGTACAGTGGACCTGCTCCTTCTTTAAGGGGAAAGTCACAATGTTCTGAAAGAATAATTATAATTGTACTGAAAACACACAGAGGTTTAGTGTAAACATGATGGTGTATATCACTAACACAGAACGTGTGGAAGCTCAGTAACTCATAATAAAACAAACAGGAAGTCACAGTCTCGATTACACACACACAAAAATGTGCCAATACTTTATATACAAATAATCATGAAATAATCATTAAAATAAGATTCACTAATTGTATCAGATTTACACTGATATCATCATTAAACCCTACAGTTATGTACAAACTTCAACAGCCAATAGGAAACAAGAGGGCGGGGCTACACTCTCTATAATAAATAACACATTACAATATTTATATTTAATTAGGTAAATTATTATTAATAATATTGGGCAGGTTCCAAGTTACTGTCTGTGTGGAGTTCTACATGTTCTCCCCATGTCCATGTGGGTTTCCTCCCAGACATGTGCAGGACTGTTGGACTGTTTAGAATTAATTGCCCCTTTTGTGTGAATGTGTGAATGCACATGTGTGTATGTGTGAGTGTTTGAGAATGTGTGAGTGTGTGTGTGTGAGCAGGATAAAGAGTTTACTGAATTCATCATCTTCAGATGATGGTTATTACCTGGTTGTAGTTGTGTTGTGTTTCTGCTTCACTTTAGGTGTATGTTTAACAGATGAAGCAGCTTTGGTTCGATTACCGCCGTGTGTGACGCCGTGTGTGACGCCGTGTGTGACGCCGTGTGTGACGCCGTGTGTGACGCCGTGTGTGACGCCGTGTGTGACGCCGTGTGTGACGCCGTGTGTGACGCCGTGTGTGACGCCGTGTGTGACGCCGTGTGTGACGCCATCACTGTGAATGTGCGAGCTTGTGATAGTCTTGCCGATTATGCGGTGGGGGGAGGGGCTATGTGTCCTGTGGGTGGAGTTTAAGCTTCGTGAGGTGGTGAAGATACAGCGTAGTGGGGTTCGAGGACTAGCTGGCCTTGACAGAGCAGATTTAGACCTCACACTGGCTCCAGACTGCACACACCTCATCCTGAAATAAAAACACATCATTACTCACACAATGACATCACAATGACACCACAAAAGGTGAAACTACAATACACTACAATACACACTACGAGTCAGAGTAAACCGTACACACTACACACTCCTCACCTTGTGCTGCAAGTGTACACTTAATCAGAGAGGAACTGGGGAATGAAACACGAGCTGCTGAGTGACAATTCCAACATCAACTACAAAACAACAACAACATGTCCTTAGAAGTTCAATCCCACCTCCATGTGGTATGGATTGGGTAACACAGGTAAGATAAACCAAACAGACAGGTGGGCTCTGGGGATCTGAGAACCTGGAAAACTATGGATGCCGTAAGAAGTACCAGATCCACATACCATGGCTGAAAAAGAACAATAAGTAGATGCCACCATCACTATAGCACCCAAAAAACAACACCTGATAGAGATAGAGGGAGGCAGCACAATGATAGTAAACATCTGGTAGAGATGGAAATTCCTAAAAAAACAACAACTGGAGAACATCCATCTATCCCGAAGTCTAATGCTACAAATAAGCCATCAGGCAAGCAAATGAAGCCTTCTGCCAGATCGAGCATACGATCAAGTAGCAAGGTCAGTGAACCTCACGGAGATTAAACAGCTTGTCCATGCATCTGCCACAATCATGTTCAACACAACTGAGACTGAGGAGACAAAAATGTAAACAACCAGCTTGGAAAGATGAGTGGCAAGGAGATAAACATGGAAGCTGTATGGAGAACTGTCGTAGATGTCGTAATATTATAAAGATCTGGGTGAATGACAGCACCACCACCACCAAGGGAGCAGCTTGGATCCAACAACAACAGTATCAACACGAAGGTACAGAGAACCAGTATGGAATGACATCAACATCAAAGAGACCACTGCTACCATCAACAAAACCAGGAAACCAGGGATAACTTCTGGATTAAAATCCTGCCCATTATCCACCAAAAACTAGCGCAGGCCTACAATAAGCTACTCCCCAAGATGGACAAGGCCAACAACCCCATTGAATTACCGACCCATCACCGGTCTTCCCAACATGTATGAGATGCTCACGGCCATTATTCATGAAAAAAAAAGCTAGACTCCAGGCTCACTACCTACAAATCAGAAGGGCTGTAGGAAAGGAAGCTATTGGAAGAGACCAAGAAAAGACCAATGGCTAAGACATACTAGACTGAAAGTAGAGACAGAAGACAGAATCACTTTGTAAGATCAGATTCTCTGGACAAGATCCTACCACCACTGCATCATCAAGGATGGTTCTAATCATGCAGCATCTGCCAAAAGTATGAACAGACCACCCACCACATTATCTGGGGCTGCCCCTTACTGGCAAAGACTGAATACATCAATTATCAGAACAAGGTAGTAAGCAGCATACATGCACCGGAATATGTGCAGGAGCAACACCCTCAAGACAACATAGAAGGTGTACAAACACCAACCGATGGCAGAGAGCGGAGGAGTGACAATGTCAATATCCTCTGTGAGATGGGAATCCATACCAACAGAGAGATAAAAGCCAGGAATCAAAGACAGGAATGACTAGGACGTGAAGGAAGGTCTGGATCTCCAAAAGATCCCTGGACAGGACGCTCCCTGGGACGGAGCACATTCTCCATAGAGTGCTATCCAGCTAGTAAAACAACCCCCTACCTTTAGTGCTCCAGGTCCATGGTTTAGACCCATATCTAAAGGACATGATCAAAAACCCTAAGAACTTTTACAATAATAGCAATAATAATAATAACAATAATAATAATAATAATAATACCCAGTGTTTGCAGTGTGTGTTGTGGTTTTGGGTTTCACAGTGGATTTAGCTGCGATGGCTAACAGAAGCTTAGCCGGAGCTCTTTTGATGGGCGTAACGGGTCGAGGGATCCTGCTGCTCCACCCCTCACCCCCTTGTTCCCTAACTTCCTGTTTGACTTTCCCAATCGAGTCGTCTGATTGGTGTGTGTCCTCCTCAGTGGTGGACGGAGTCTCTGAGGCTCTCCTGGGCTCCTCTCCAGAGGAAAGCGATGAAGATGTCCTGGAGTTTAGTGTCTGTCTCTGTCTCTCCAGCACCAATCGGGCAAACTCCTGCTGCTTGGACCGTTTCCGGGTATGATCACAGGATAGTGATGGATCCATAGCAGCACTATCCTCTGATACCAGGATGGGGATCCGACTCCTGCTCCTCTGATGAGATGTTGTGCTTTTACCTCGAGGTTTGTCTTCTTCTGTCCTGGACTGGACTTTATCTTTGTGCTTTTCAGGTAAAGTTTCTCTTTGTACATGTCGCTGTGTCTCCATGGAAACAGGAGAAACAGTGGTGTCCACTTTGGCAGGATTCTGTTTCTGCACAGGTCCATTAACTACATTATGTCCTTGAGTTTCTTGTGCTTCAGTGCGAGATGAGATTTTAGACCAGACACCTCCTGCTTCTAGGATGATGGTTCTGGTTTGAGGTTCCACCAAACACTGAAGGTCCTCAGATACCTCAGGGTTCTCCCCCTGAACCTGAGGTAATCGGGATGACATGATGTTCAGATGAGTGGTCTCAGCAATGTGGATGAAGGTTCTCTCCACTTTGGTGAAAGGAGGAGATGCAGCAGAACCAGATGGAACCAGTACAGTGGCTGAAGGATTGCTCTTTTGTCTGAATAAACTGGAAATGCCAAGATCTGGATCGTCACATTGGTTCTTGGAAGGTTCTTGTTCTAGATGGTTCTTGGTCAAAGGAGGATATGAAAAATAAGCTAGTGGGTTAGACTCTTGTTTGACTCCTAACCCAGGAATCCTACCATTGTTTTCCTCATTGTGGTTCCCTGAAAGTTCTTGTGCTGGTTGGTGCTTCTGCATGTTGGTCACATGAGGAGATGTAGGAGAAGCAGTGCAGATAAGTGGGTCACATTTTGGTTGTGATAAACTGATGATTCCACCATCACCTGCATCACAATATTTTGTTGATGGTTGTTGGTTCTTCTCCAAGAGACATGTCTGGAGGTCCACAGCTTCTTTTTCACTCTGAAGAACATCTGTTCCAGCTCCAGAATTCAGAGACTTCCTCATGTCTCCAGGTGAGAACAGAACCAGAGTTTTAGAGATGTCCTCTTGATCCAGATCTGCATCAGCCACAGAACCTGGATCTCTGGGTCCTTTCTGAGGGTCGATGGCTAATAAAGTTGAAGGAGGTCCATCCTGGCTCTGATCCAGACTGTCAGACTCGCTCTTTGTCACATCGTCTTCCCTTTGCCCGTCGTCTTGGGTGTGAGGGGGTGTGGCCACGAATCCCCGGCACTGATGGAGGCTTCCGGTTAGCATGACGGTGAGGAAGTCGGCTCTTTTGGCCTGAAGCTTTGGAAGGATGTGGAACATTTCTTTCTCGGAAAACGGCGCCTTCGTCCGATAGTCCGTCGGAGACAGGAGAGCGTCCCTCACTACTGAAACCTAGGAGAAAATAAACTTTAGTCAGTAACCATGATGAGAAACAGCAAATGTTCTGCTACATAAACTTTTAAAACATATTTACAGACAAATCAGAGGAAGTGGTGTTTAACGTAAACAAAACCATAAACAAGCAACAATCCAAATATTAAACTGTTCATCACCACTTTGCTGCTGAACTCGGACAACAGAAAATCCACCTTCCACAACGTTAAACGGAAATATAGATAAAAAATATGACGTGTTGCTCCTTAATACATAAATAAATAATGCAGACTTGTTAATTGCTGAGGTGTAAGAGGAATAAAACACTTGATGTGTGGTTATAGGAAACTAATCAGGGTGAGAACAGTAACAGTGCATCCTAAATTTATACATTTTATAGTTCAGACTCCGTTATTAAAAACATCAGATAACACTGTTTAAAACACTTTAATGTAGTTTTGGTTTTCTACATCAGATCTGCAGATTGTCTCTGTTCCATAGTTCTATAGAAAAGGCACAAAAATGCAGGTTTTCCCTTTTTAACATCAGAGTGAATCCCGACATTCCCATTTATCATCCAGTACATACAGTCTCTAATCGCCCACAGCACATGCGTTTAACACAATCCATACATTTATTATACACGTATGTGTGTGTATATGTATATATATATATACATACACACACACACACACACACACGTGTGGATACTCCTGATTAGAAAAGTCCCATATACATGCTGTAACTGTATAGAAGCATACACAATATTTACAGTAAATTCATACAAAAGAAATGGGGATAGTACAGAGTCATCATACACACCAGGCATGAGCCCATAACCTTCCATATCACCAGGATTCATATTGTTACCATGGAAACGAGTCCTGCTGGTCTACAGAAAGAAAATGTTTCTGTATAAGAAGCGATCATCAGCACATGCCTGAAACATTCCTGCAAATCTGATCTATTTATTCCACTCAATCGTTTTTTCACCTTTTTAATAATTATAATGCTGTAAACGACGTCATGTTACAGAAAACTGTGCAATAATAATAATAATAATAATAATATAACTTTTGTACATAATTGCAGCGTTTAGAAATCTTTTACATTTCTTAATTAAATTGTTTATTAAGTAAACTTTCTCTTTACACAGAATCACCCAGCAGGATCCTCATGCAGCGTACGGTTATATACATCATACACACTCAGCTCCTCTGTTATAATCAAGGCATTCTTCGTGTGTGTGTGTGTGTGTGTGTGTATGAGCTATAAGAGCTGAGTGTCGATGCAGCGAGATGTTTGTATAAAACTGTAGATCTGATATTTTAATTTTTCATTGTTTCTCTTTTTTTTATGAACACATTTATATTTACTCTCTCAATACACAGACACCCACACCATAATAATAATAATAGTGATAATAATAATAATAGAGGTTAGAGGTTTATTAGTGATGGTTGGAGAAGTGAAATGAGCCATCAGTAATAGTGCCATGTCTCTGTACATTAAGTTTGTGTGTGTGTGTGTGTGTGTGTGTGTGTGTGTGTGTGTGTGTGTGTGTGTGAGTGAGTGAGTGAGAGAGTGTGTGAGAGACAGAGAGAGAGAGAGTGCAAATTAAGCGCGTTAGCAGCCAGTTTAAACACACAGTCAACTTTCAGTGCAAAAGCGCAGGTGTGGAGAGAAAAAAATATTCAACTAGCACCTCACTGTGATATACACACTTTATACCTTTATATCACCTTCACAACATTTACACACTCGCTATCATCATCATCATCATCATCATCATCATCATCCAGCCTAAATAAACCTTACAGCTAGTCACGTGGTGTTAGCTTAGCGATGCCCCAGCGCCCAGGTGGAGTTATCACTCTGATGAAGAACTGAATTATGAGATTGTGTATTATTACCTGATATCAGTGAAGGTGTGACCTCCATTCCAATCCACACCGTATAACCAATCATCACCATCGACACACACACACACACACACACACACACACACACACACACAGCAGGTTCACGTCTCACCTTTGCATAATGTGATTATTTTAATAACATGGCTGCAGTGTCACCTCTCAGTGCTGACAGAAGCAAACACTAACCCTCTGTAGTTTATAGCCCTTCATAAAAGGTCACAGCTAGTCTCACACACACACCTCACACAGTATTGCACAGTCTGAGTGGAAGAACTTTATTCACATCCTCATGCTACAACTTTGATCATTACTCCAGCGCACTCTCTCTCTCTCTCTCTCTACACACACACACACACACACACACACACACACACACCTAGGTTTCGATGTTTCCCCTCATCCATGCTTCCTTAACCAACATTCATTAACCAATGTACATTCCATCACATATGTGCACGCGGCACGCAGGAACCCAGACTTTCTGAACTCCGTTAAGAGTTAACGTCTGTCAAAAGACTGTAAAGAACTGATCAAATTCTACAGAGCGTGTGGTCTGATGTTTCTTCTGTTCCTGTAAAAATGGAAGAAAATTTTATAAGTGTGGTTTCATCTTCTCCAGTCATATACAAGCTCTCATTAGACTTTAGGAAGAAACTTAAAGCTTGGAAGGCAGTAGCAGAGATCATTGGTGTGTGTGTGTGTGTGTGTGTGTGTGTACACGTCACTAGTACAGTTTGCTCACTTTGCTAATCTAATCTGAGAATGATGCTGAGTGCCTAACACATGAGTCTCACGAACAGTTTTCACACCGATTAGTGCGTTAGTTAATGGAGTTTAAATGCTTAGGTTTTGAAGCAATATACAGCTAGAACAGTTTCTCGAAAAAGAAAAGCTGTACAGGCCACGCCCACAAGCGATGACCAACCAGTGACATGAAAGCTTCAACACCTGTTAGAGCCTGCTGAAATCAGTTTAGTTTAAGGGAAAAGGTGTGTGATTCTGAGACTGAGTAACATCTGGATTCACTGATGGGCTCTGGGAGTGTGAGGGTATAAGATCTGGAGTGTGTGAGGGTATAAGATCTGGAGTGTGTGAGGATATAAGATCTGGAGTGTGTGAGGGTATAAGATCTGGAGTGTGTGAGGGTATAAGATCTGGAGTGTGTGAGGGTATAAGATCTGGAGTGTGTGAGGGTATAAGATCTGGAGTGTGTGAGGGTATAAGATCTGGAGTGTGTGAGGATATAAGATCTGGACAGTGTGGGGATATAAGATCTGGAGTGTGTGAGGATATAAGATCTGGAGTGTGTGAGGGTATAAGATCTGGAGTGTGTGAGGATATAAGATCTGGAGTGTGTGAGGGTATAAGATCTGGAGTGTGTGAGGATATAAGATCTGGAGTGTGTGAGGATATAAGATCTGGAGTGTGTGAGGGTATAAGATCTGGAGTGTGTGAGGGCACAAGATCTGGACAGTGTGGGGATATAAGATCTGGAGTGTGTGGGGGTATAAGATCTGGAGTGTGTGGGGGTATAAGATCTGGAGTGTGTGGGGGTATAAGATCTGGAGTGTGTGGGGGTATAAGATCTGGAGTGTGTGAAGGTATGTGTGAAGAGAACATTTGAGGGTGTAAAAGACAGTAATAAAACACGTGTGAAACACACCTTGGCTCTGACACACTGATGACTACGATGTGTGAAAATGAGAGAAATACCACTCGTTTCACCAGAACATCACGGCTCACGTCATCACCGCAAACACCACGTTTCTCTCATGCCTCCAAGCTGGAGCTTATAAAGTGCAGGAGTGTAAAAGTACAGAACTGAGAGAACACAACACTCCGAGAGAGAGAGAGAGAGAGAGAGAGAGAGAGAGATTGGTCTGAACCACGCTGGATCACAGGACTAGACTGTATGTAAATGAGTACGTGTCTCACTATGAGAGCAGCCTGGACTTTTTGGTGACGAGGAAAACTGAGCTCCTCATCCTCATAACTAATCATTATTACATGAACGTTATTAAACCATATACATTTAAATATTTAATGTAAATATATCAGATTATTATCATCATTTTATTTCCCCAAAATCGCATTCCACACACTCCACACTGTTATATTAACTCCCATAGCCCTGACCCCCAGTAGACCAGTGCTAATCACATAATGTGAAATGATTCGGTCATTTCACTGCATGTTAGAGACATCATGACTTTGGATATCACATTTAAATCATCTCATTTGCATATTTCACTTTGTGAAGCAGAGCACCTATAGATCAAGCGATAACTGGGTTATTATTCTGAAATGCAAACTGCGTTAGCCTACAGCGATACACACCAGGTGCTACACAGCACAGCTACACCATACACAACTTCAATTACGCCTCAAGATTAAAATAAAGTCCTATTAAATTTATATGTGTGACACAATCAATCAATATGTGTGAGTACATTATGTGGAAATAAAAGACGGCAAAATTAAATAGTGCACCTTTAAAGAATACTGCTATCCCTTAGCACAACCTTAGTGGTCAGAGATATCACTTTAAAAGCCAGAGATATCACTTAGCGCACCTTTAAAGGTCCGTGATCTCACTTAGCGCACCTTTAAAGGTCCGTGATCTCACTTAGCGCACCTTTAAAGGTCCGTGATCTCACTTAGCGCACCTTTAAAGGTCCGTGATCTCACTTAGCGCACCTTTAAAGGTCCGTGATCTCACTTAGCGCACCTTTAAAGGTCCGTGATCTCACTTAGCGCACCTTTAAAGGTCCGTGATCTCACTTAGCGCACCTTTAAAGGTCCGTGATCTCACTTAGCGCACCTTTAAAGGTCAGTGGTATCACTTAGCGCACCTTTAAGGGTCAGTGGTATCTCTTGGTGCTTTAAAAATCACTGTTATAATGTAACTCTGTATTTCTAAAGTGCAAAGAAGCAGATTATTTTAAAATGATACAGAAATAAAATCTCTACATAAAAAAAACTCAGCAGCTCTGGTGTGCTCAACTCTTTTCCTCCTCACAAACAAGAACATGCAGAAATCAAGCTACTGAAGACATCCACTCTGCTGCTGCACAAACACTCAACATTTAAGACATTATACAGTACTGACAGCAGGAAACGAGTCCAGTGTGAACACCAAATGATCATGAATTCCCACACACACACACACACACACACACACACACACACACCAGCCCGTGTGTTTATTGCATCAGTAGGAACACATACACACATGCACACTGTAGAGGCATGTGTAAAGCATGTGAGTGAGGTATGTGAGTGTGAGAGAAGTGTGTGCTCTCAGCTGTTCTTGTGCATCAGTTTGGCAAGGATGTGCTGGATGTGAGCGCGTGGGGAGAGGGCAGAGTGACGTTGTGGGCGGAGCATGGTAGAATGTGGGCGGGGCATCCCAGGGCGGAGCCGCTGGTTGGCGTGAGCTGGGCTGCTTTCTGCGGAGCGACTGCGCTGTATGAAAGATGAGTGCGGATACTCCTCGGTCTCCAGAGTGGAGGATGAGAAGACGTAGGAGGCGAGACGGCGAAGCTGATTGGGACGAGGAGACGGGGGTCTGTCCTCATCCACCTGAGAGAGAGAGAGAGGGAGAGAGAGAGAGAGAGACAGAGAGATTAAAACAAAGATTATTGGAGAAGAGTGTATTATGTCCAGCCATGTGCCGATAATCAGTTATATTAAAGATATTTTAACATAAATGATTCTAAACCTCAGCACGTCCTGTTCCTGTAGGTAGGAACTGTTGGACCACACCTTCCGTGAGAATTGTTCGAGACGAATGTTTGGATTTTCGTGTCGTACACGTACAGGAGAACGGGAACGCTCAGCGGGTCACTCGTTCGTGTGAACTTAGAGTAACATCTGACTTCTTAAAACCGCAGACAGGTTTTTATTCATTTATAGGCTAATTAATATAGCGTCATGTCTTTACAACTGAGATTCTGGGGAACCTAGGACACCGTCACTGCATACGTTTGGGACACGTGAGCAATCCACAGCACGTGTAGTGGTGCTAAAGTCTCACAGTGATATGGAGATATTAAAAAGGTATGATCGGCACATGCCTGGAGGTGACAACACTTCAGTCGTTAAACACATGCAGTAAGGAGAGACGAACACTCAGACCAGAGAGGAGCGCTCTCTCTCTCTCTCTCTCTCTCTCTCTCTTCGTGGAGATTACCAGAATTAAATGTTCTGTCTGTTTCAAACCTGCACACGTACAACACAATGAGTCTGAAGGATGCAGCTGGGTTCTTTATTTCTCAGTCTTGCTAATCGATACTGTGTGAGAACCGTCACTGTGACCACACACACACACACACACACACACACACACACACACACACAGCATTAAAGATGGGAAAACGATGAGTAAAATAAATAAAGCAGTAACAGTGAGATGATGATGATTATGATGATACAGAGAGAAGGTGACGATCCTAAACTGTGCTTACCCCAAACACCTGTTTTCTCCTCGTGTGCTGATCCACGTGCTCACGTTTCTCCTCGGGGAAATAACGGCAAACGTTTGAGTGATAATAAGACGCGGTTACGCAAAGAAGGAAAGAGACTGCTGGGGAAAAAAACGTAAATGATGCGAGGATCTGAGTCTTCAGGGTGTCTGCAGGTATCTGCATTTAATACTTTAACATGACACTCAATTTTATCACTACAGCACTGCTGAGTTCTGGACTGTGATTGGTCAGAAGGTGGTGATTAATTCCCTATAACAGCAGCTCTGACAGTAGTGCAGGCTTATGTTAATGCGCTTGTTCTTACACGTTATAATAATATTAATAATAATAGTCATAATAATAATAATAATAATAATAAATAGATTTTTTTTTATGTAATCGTTGATGTGGTGAAGCATGTCACAGACGTTCCAAAACATTTAATGTAACAATACATGGATAAAATTACGACGTGTCATTAATAAGTAAAAAAAAATGTAGCTGTTGGTAAACTGCTGTGGTGTAAAAGGAATAAAATACTTGGGGCCATGCTGTTAGAGAAAAGTAATCAACTTCATGGTGGTAAGAGTAACTCTGCTCCATCACACCACACATGTCAGATGGGACTGGGATTAGTGGAGATTAGTCAGGACCTGCAGACACCCTGCTCTTATACAAAAACAGGAGTGCTGGGAACACTGGGAGTGCTGGTAATGCTGCGAGCGCTGGGACGTGTGCACTTAAATTCAGAAATGAAAGAGTGATGATTGTAAAAAGGTAAAAATATGAAGTTTAAAAGACAGGAACTCGGGAGCTTGGGTGCCATTACTTCCAGCACTGAAATGACTCAATGTGGCACCAAATAAACAAAATGTACATTTCCAAAAACATCACCAAGTAACACACAGATGCATAAACATATGTGTGTGTGTGTGTGTGTGTGTGTGTGTGTTCAGAACTGAACAGGATTAGGTGGATCTAGTAAAAACGATGGTTGAAACGTCTTTGACAGCACCATAGTTACCACAGCAACGCTGTGGACATCAGTGACTGGTCATGTCCTTCATCTGTATTCTGACAAATATATTGCTGGATATTCTCTTCCATTTTCCATAGACTAATTTCTCAAATGTCCAATCAGCACAGGGCAGGTGAGCCAATCCTGACACAGGAGGCAGGACTAATCCCAGTACAGGAGGCAGGATTTGTCAGAATACAGGTAGGGTACACAAGAGTTAAAACTGTTAGCACACTGGCAAAAAGACAAGTACAATTACATTAATAATACATTTATAACATTAATAATGTTAGTGACCAGCAGCTTGATAAATCTCTCTCACACACACACACACACACACACACCTCTCTCTCAGACTCACACTGTAAGCAGTGAGGAATTTAACATGTTTTGTTTCAGTGAAGCGATGGAAACCAAAAAGGGTCATAAAATAACAAGTGAACTTGAACGTCTCTCTCTCTCTCTCACTTATTCACTCACACACACACACACATGAGAGAGACAGAGAGAGAATCAGATCATGAAAGAGAAAGTACAGAGCTCTCCTCACTAACCCCCTTTCCACAGAAACTCATCCCGAGTCAGATAAGGACACATTCTCCAACCTGAGTCAAAACCCAACACACTCGCCCACACACTCTCGCACCCGGACTCGCACCCGGACTCGCACCAGGACTCGCACCAGGACTCGCACCAGGACTCGCACCAGGACTCGCACCCGAGCTCCCCCAAATGCAGACAGAATACATTTGAAACAAAAGTGAAGAACATGTACACTGAACAATGGAAAAACTAAATTAAATCCCAAATCGAATTAAACACGTACACACCTCTAAACAGAGACATCTGATTACCTGAATATCTGAACAACAAGAAGCTGAGCGAAAGACAAATTCTGAATAAATATAGAGTGGGTGATCACAATTTAGAAATTGAAAAAGGAACACATTAAAACCTATAAACTCAGAGAAGAAAGACTCTGTAAACGCTGTGAGCTACAGGAAGTAGAAACAGCACTTCACTCTGATTTTTCCAAATTATATCCGCATCAGCCAGGAACATTACCGTAAATTCACATCCATCATCCCAAACTTCTCCTCTCTGAGACTTGAGCACAAACTCAGCTGTGTTTTAGAGGAACATGAAGGAAGTGCAGCTCATATCCACTCTTCATCATACACAACACACAAACCACCTCTTAATCTAATCCAATCTAATCTAATCCTAACACTTTCTATTATAATAATCCATATATGTTTGTGTATTTATATAAAAATATAAATTTAATTAATGTTAATTTAATTAATGTTTATTATTCATTATTTTTCTATTAATTTAATTGTTGGTATCGTTTGGGTAAAAGTGTGCCACACAAGTCCTGAAAAGTGAAGCCAAAAGGTTTTGATCGCCCCCAGGTGGCTGGATTCAGTATAGGTCAACAACCCCGCCCCCTCCATGTAATCTAATGGGATCCAAACTAAACAATCAAACTACACTTCAAATTTGTTTTCCCCAAAGATGATTTCTTTCAGTGTAGGTAATTTTAAGCAAAGTGATGTAAGTTCACGTGTTTGTTTTTTTTTTTTTTTTTTTTAAATAAGTTTGATTTTATTTCGTTATTTGATGCTATAAAAACGTGGGTGTGATATATTGATTGTGATTGACAGCTGTGTGATTGATAGCTTCTCTGAGCGAAGTAGTTTCTGAGGTACCAACAGACTTTTTTCAGGATCTTCAGGTGGAGACTGGAGCTTTAACTTGAATTTCCAAAACTGTTTATTTTCCACTGACATAAGGAGTTGAAAAGGTCAGGGGTGTGTACTTGCGACTGATTCTGTGGGAGTGTGGACGGGAGCTTGATACAGCGCCTCCAGTTAATGCTCACTACTGCGAAGACTCCGACTCAGATGTCGGCGCCATATTGGGACATTGGCGGCTTCACCTTTCTACAATGAAAGAGAGGTGCGTCTTCCTTCTTTGTTTTTTACAGTCTATGATTGTATACTGTATATAACTTCTGTATTAATTGTTTTGGCAACATTTTTAAAACATTCACGCCAATAAAGCACTCTGTGAACTGAACTGAGAGAGAGAGAGGGCATCTAAAGTGTATGACCCAGTCAGCACCTCTGATTAGCACTAGTGATAGTCACTGTTGTGCAGCGATAGTCAGTGTTGTGTAGCAATATTCAGTGTTGTGTAGCAATATTCAGTGTTGTGTAGTGTAGCAATAGTCAGGGATGATCAGTGTTGTGTAGTGTAGCGATAGTCAGTGTTGTGTAGCGATAGTCAGTGTAGTGTAGCGATAGTCAGTGTTGTGTAGTGTAGCAATAGTCAGGGATGATCAGTGTTGTGTAGTGTAGCGATAGTCAGTGTAGTGTAGCGATAGTCAGTGTTGTGTAGTGTAGCAATAGTCAGGGATGATCAGTGTTGTGTAGTGTAGCGATAGTCAGTGTTGTGTAGCGATAGTCAGTGTAGTGTAGCGATAGTCAGTGTAGTGTAGCGATAGTCAGTGTTGTGTAGCGATAGTCAGTGTAGTGTAGCGATAGTCAGTGTAGTGTAGCGATAGTCAGTGTAGTGTAGTGTAGTGTAGCGATAGTCAGTGTTGTGTAGCGATAGTCAGTGTTGTGTAGCGATAGTCAGTGTTGTGTAGTGTAGCGATAGTCAGTGTAGTGTAGCGATAGTCAGTGTTGTGTAGCGATAGTCAGTGTAGTGTAGCGATAGTCAGTGTAGTGTAGCGATAGTCAGTGTAGTGTAGTGTAGTGTAGCGATAGTCAGTGTTGTGTAGCGATAGTCAGTGTTGTGTAGTGTAGCGATAGTCAGTGTTGTGTAGCGATAGTCAGTGTTGTGTAGCGATCGTCAGTGTTGAGTAGTGATCGTCAGTGTTGAGTAGTGATCGTCAGTGTTGAGTAGTGATGGTCAGTGTTGAGTAGTGATCGTCAGTGTTGTGTAGTGATGGTCAGTGTTGTGTAGTGATGGTCAGTGTTGTGTAGTGATAGTCAGTGGTGTGTAGAAGTGTTGTGTAGTGATAGTCAGTGTTGAGTAGTGATCAGTTTTGTGTAGTGATGATCAGTGTTGAATAGTGATCAGTGTTGAGTAGTGATCAGTGTTGAGTAGTATCAGTGTTGTGTAGTGATAGTCAGTGTTGAGTAGTGATCAGTGTTGTGTAGTGATCAGTGTTGTGTAGTGATCAGTGTTGTGTAGTGATAGTCAGTGTTGAGTAGTGATAGTCAGTGTTGAGTAGTGATAGTCAGTGTTGAGTAGTGATCAGTGTTGTGTAGTGATAGTCAGTGTTGAGTAGTGATCAGTGTTGTGTAGCGATAGTCAGTGTTGTGTAGTGATAGTCAGTGTTGAGTAGCGATAGTCAGTGTTGAGTAGCGATAGTCAGTGTTGAGTAGTGATCAGTGTTGTGTAGTGATCAGTGTTGTGTAGTGATCAGTGTTGTGTAGTGATCAGTGTTGTGTAGTGATCAGTGTTGAGTAGTAGTCAGTGTTGAGTAGTGATCAGTGTTGTGTAGTGATCAGTGTTGAGTAGTGATAGTCAGTGTTGAGTAGTGATCGTCAGTGTTGAGTAGTGATCAGTGTTGTGTAGCGATAGTCAGTGTTGAGTAGTGATCAGTGTTGTGTAGCGATAGTCAGTGTTGAGTAGTGATCGGTGTTGTGTAGCGATAGTCAGTGTTGTGTAGTGATAGTCAGTGTTGTGTAGCGATAGTCAGTGTTTGTGTAGCGGATAGTCAGTGTTGAGTAGTGATCATTTTGTAAGCGATAGTCAGTGTTGAGTAGTGATCAGTGTTGTGTAGCGATAGTCAGTGTTGAGTAGTGATCAGTGTTGTGTAGCGATAGTCAGTGTTGAGTAGTGATCAGTGTTGTGTAGCGATAGTCAGGTTAGTAGTGATAGTGTTGTGAGCGATATCAGTGTTGTGTAGCGAGATCTGTTGTGTAGCGATATCAGTGTTGGTAGCGATGATCAGGTTGAGTAGCGAATCAGGTTGAGTAGCGATACAGGTTGGTAGCGATATAGGTTGAGTAGCGATATCAGTGTTGTCTAGTGATGATCAGTGTTGAGTAGTGATCAGTGTTGGTAGAGTGATCAGTGTTGTGTAGTAGTGATCAGGTTGTTGGTATACAGTTGTTAATGTAGTGTATCAGTGTTGTTGTAGTGATCAGTGTTGTTGAGTAGGATCAGGTGTGTATAGGATCAGTTGTGTAGTAATCATTGGTATAGTACAGTGTTGTTATGAAGGTGTGTAGTGGTTGTGTAGTGATCAGTGTTGTGTAGGATCAGTGTTGTGTAGTGATCAGTGTTGTGTAGTGATCAGGTTGTGTAGTATGATAGTGTTGTGTGGTAGTATGATTGTTGTATGATGTGTTGTGATGATCAGGTTGTTGGATGATCAGGTTGTGTAGTGATATCAGTGTTGTGTGTGATCAGTGTTGATAGTGATAGTCAGGTTGGTATATCAGTGTTGTGTGTGATCAGTGTTGTGTAGTGATCAGTGTTGTGTAGTGATCAGTGTTGTGTAGTGATCAGTGTTGTGTAGTGATAGTCAGTGTTGAGTAGTGACAGTCAGTGTTGAGTAGTGATCAGTGTTGAGTAGTGATCAGTGTTGTGTAGTGATAGTCAGTGTTGAGTAGTGATCAGTGTTGTGTAGTGATCAGTGTTGTGTAGTGATCAGTGTTGAGTAGTGATAGTCAGTGTTGAGTAGTGATCAGTGTTGTGTAGTGATAGTCAGTGTTGAGTAGTGATCAGTGTTGTGTAGTGATAGTCAGTGCTGAGTAGTGATCAGTGTTGTGTAGCGATAGTCAGTGTTGTGTAGCGATAGTCAGTGTTGTGTAGCGATAGTCAGTGTTGTGTAGTGATCAGTGTTGTGTAGCGATAGTCAGTGTTGAGTAGTGATCAGTGTTGTGTAGCGATAGTCAGTGTTGAGTAGTGATCAGTTTTTGTGGCGATAGTCAGTGTTGAGTAGTGATCAGTTTTGTGTAGCGATAGTCAGTGTTGAGTAGTGATCAGTTTTGTGTAGCGATAGTCAGTGTTGAGTAGTGATCAGTGTTGTGTAGCGATAGTCAGTGTTGAGTAGTGATGATCAGTGTTGAGTAGTGATGATCAGTGTTGAGTAGTGATGATCAGTGTTGAGTAGTGATGATCAGTGTTGAGTAGTGATGATCAGTGTTGAGTAGTGATGATCAGTGTTGAGTAGTGATCAGTGTTGTCTAGTGATGATCAGTGTTGAGTAGTAGTGATCAGTGTTGAGTAGTAGTGATCAGTGTTGAGTAGTAGTGATCAGTGTTGTGTAGTGACGATCAGTGTTGTGTAGTGATCAGTGTTGTGTAGTGACGATCAGTGTTGTGTAGTGACGATCAGTGTTGAGTAGTGACGATCAGTGTTGAGTAGTGACGATCAGTGTTGAGTAGTGACGATCAGTGTTGAGTAGTGACGATCAGTGTTGAGTAGTGATGGTCAGTGTTGAGTAGTGATCGTCAGTGTTGAGTAGTGATCGTCAGTGTTGTGTAGTGATCGTCAGTGTTGTGTAGTGATCAGTGTTGAGTAGTAGTGATCAGTGTTGAGTAGTAGTGATCAGTGTTGAGTAGTAGTGATCAGTGTTGAGTAGTAGTGATCAGTGTTGAGTAGTGATGATCAGTGTTGTGTAGTGATGATCAGTGTTGTGTAGTGATGATCAGTGTTGAGTAGTGATCAGTGTTGTGTAGTAGTGATCAGTGTTGTGTAGTAGTGATCAGTGTTGTGTAGTAGTGATCAGTGTTGTGTAGTAGTGATCAGTGTTGAGTAGTGATCAGTGTTGTGTAGCGATAGTCAGTGTTGAGTAGTGATCAGTTTTGTGTAGCGATAGTCAGTGTTGAGTAGTGATCAGTTTTGTGTAGCGATAGTCAGTGTTGAGTAGTGATCAGTGTTGTGTAGCGATAGTCAGTGTTGAGTAGTGATCAGTGTTGTGTAGCGATAGTCAGTGTTGAGTAGTGATCAGTGTTGTGTAGTGATGATCAGTGTTGAGTAGTGATGATCAGTGTTGAGTAGTGATCAGTGTTGTCTAGTGATGATCAGTGTTGAGTAGTGATCAGTTTTGAGTAGTAGTGATCAGTGTTGTGTAGTAGTGATCAGTGTTGTGTAGTAGTGATCAGTGTTGTGTAGTAGTGATCAGTGTTGTGTAGTAGTGATCAGTGTTGTGTAGTAGTGATCAGTGTTGTGTAGTGATGATCAGTGTTGAGTAGTGATCAGTGTTGTGTAGTGATGATCAGTGTTGTGTAGTGATGATCAGTGTTGTGTAGTGATGATCAGTGTTGTGTAGTGATGATCAGTGTTGTGTAGTGATGATCAGTGTTGTGTAGTAGTGATCAGTGTTGTGTAGTAGTGATCAGTGTTGTGTAGTGATCAGTGTTGTGTAGTAGTGATCAGTGTTGTGTAGTAGTGATCAGTGTTGTGTAGTAGTGATCAGTGTTGTGTAGTGATCAATGTTGAGTAGTGATCAGTGTTGCGTAGTGATCAGTGTTGCGTAGTGATCAGTGTTGTGTAGTAGTGATCAGTGTTGTGTAGTAGTGATCAGTGTTGTGTAGTAGTGATCAGTGTTGTGTAGTAGTGATCAGTGTTGTGTAGTAGTGATCAGTGTTGTGTAGTAGTGATCAGTGTAGTAGTGATCAGTGTTGTGTAGTAGTGATCAGTGTTGTGTAGTGATCAGTGTTGTGTAGTAGTGATCAGTGTTGAGTAGTGATCAGTGTTGAGTAGTGATCAGTGTTGTGTAGTAGTGATCAGTGTTGAGTAGTGATCAGTGTTGAGTAGTGATCAGTGTTGAGTAGTGATCAGTGTTGAGTAGTGATCAGTGTTGTGTAGTGATCAGTGTTGTGTAGTGATCAGTGTTGTGTAGTGATCAGTGTTGTGTAGTGATCAGTGTTGTGTAGTGATCAGTGTTGAGTAGTGATCAGTGTTGTGTAGTGATCAGTGTTGTGTAGTAGTGATCAGTGTTGTGTAGTGATCAGTGTTGTGTAGTGATCAGTGTTGTGTAGTGATCAGTGTTGTGTAGTGATCAGTGTTGAGTAGTGATCAGTGTTGAGTAGTGATCAGTGTTGTGTAGTGATCAGTGTTGAGTAGTGATAGTCAGTGTTGAGTAGTGATAGTCAGTGTTGTGTAGTGATCAGTGTTGTGTAGTGATCAGTGTTGAGTAGTGATGATCAGTGTTGAGTAGTAGTGATCAGTGTTGAGTAGTGATCAGTGTTGTGTAGTAGTGATCAGTGTTGAGTAGTGATCAGTGTTGTGTAGTAGTGATCAGTGTTGAGTAGTGATCAGTGTTGAGTAGTGATCAGTGTTGAGTAGTGATCAGTGTTGAGTAGTGATCAGTGTTGAGTAGTGATCAGTGTTGTGTAGTGATCAGTGTTGTGTAGTGATGATCAGTGTTGAGTAGTAGTGATCAGTGTTGAGTAGTGATCAGTGTTGTGTAGTAGTGATCAGTGTTGAGTAGTGATCAGTGTTGTGTAGTAGTGATCAGTGTTGAGTAGTGATCAGTGTTGTGTAGTGATCAGTGTTGAGTAGTGATCAGTGTTGAGTAGTGATCAGTGTTGAGTAGTGATCAGTGTTGAGTAGTGATAGCTTCAGCACAATGTTAAATTGGTCGTGTCCTACTCAGAAAGAAGGGTGTGTAAATAGGAGCAGTGTTTTATGAACTCGGGATAAAGTGAGGAGGTGTTCTCTACAGTGCTGTGATGATTGAGTGTGTTTTTAACAGCATTGAGGATACAGTGTAGATATATCTGTAACGCCACGCTATTGCTGAAGCACAGCTCACACACCTGAGGCGTTTCCTCTCCGTGAGTGTGAACACTCTATTAATAACTAAAGCATGGATCATTTTCTATCGCTCACACTTTCAAGAGTCACAAATTCACGTCTTCGTGGTATTTATTACATTTATTACATTAATCAGCAGTATCCCGTGTGATATGCGGCGTGAACTTAAATATTGTGGTGTTTAGGCCCCATCCCAAACGCTACAATTTATTCTTTACTAAAAACTGGACACAAGTTGCAGCATTTGGAATGAAGCCTAAAGTCCCTCCTAAGCACCGATCAGGTGGGTGTGATCTCGTACCGGTCTGTGAGGTGTATTCGGATCAGACTCTCTCCGTCTGGCTCGTCCAGAGTGACACGGTGACGGTGCAGGACTGTCTGTAGGCTGGCCCCGCCCACTCCGCTTTGCCATCTCCCCCTCGGCTAGGACTCTAGCGTTCAGTCTGGGCCGTGTGGCCTGTTCCTCCAGTGGGCGGAGCTCCTCCGGCTCATCGTCCGTAGTTCCGGATGTGGTGGGCTCCGCCCCTAGTGGGCGATGGTGGAAGTCCCTGAGCTCCGCCTCTTTGTCGATGATGACCCACTCCTTGCTGTCAAAGTCCTCCTCCTCGGCTAGCGGCACGGAGCGGATGAACGCGTTGCTGTGTGCCTCAGAGCCGTCGTTGCGACAGCGGTCTCCACGACAACCATCAATGGACAACATCTGCGCTGGCTGTGAGGAGTAAAGATGGCGGGACGGAGAGCCGAGAGCGTCCATCCTTGACCTGAAGAACAATGTTAAACACACACACACACACACCCCATTAATAAACTCATTACATCACAGTATTCAATAAACATTATATTATTGTCAGAGCTAAATAAAAGATAAAATACAGACAGGAGGGAAGCATGAGCACACTTCTTTATTCCACACCATCACCAAGGCAAAGAGACCAGTGCTGTACCTGTTCACACCTCACCTGAGAGAGCGCATGTGTGCACTGGGAGACTCTGCCCCTCCCCCTCCTCTCTGTGGTGAGACAGGACACACCCCTCGGATACCCTCCTCCTCCTGAGCAAGTCAAAAACATGCACACACCACTCTTACAGATAGGCCTCCAAAAAATTTTAACTACCATAATGAACACAAACAACAATGGCATGTGTGTAATATACATATATATATATATAAATAAAAAGCATGTGTTTGTGTTACCTTTCCCAGGCTGATTCTCAATTTGTTGCGGTTGATGTCAGTGCTGTCCCACTCGTCTCCATCAGGGGGTGCTGGACTGTTCTCTGCAGTTGCAGGTGCAGGATTTGGCGGGGCGTTCTCCTGATCACTCAGGTGCTCATCTTGCAGAACATCATCTGTGTTCTCTCTCTGCAGGTCCCCAGGGACCGGGCTCACGTTTAGCACTCTGAAAGATGTGGGTCAGAACTCGTATTCGTTCACCACTAACTCCTCACTACAACAAACTGAAAGACCCATAATTCATAGTGACGATGGAGAAGATGACTCATAACAGTACAGGTTCATTTCATTATAAAAAATATATTCCATCAAATAATTCTGAGACAAAAAAAAAGAACTGTGGGCTTATTTTTTGGGTTTTTTTTTCTTTTCATAAAGAGAAGTACAGTGCTCTGAAAAAGTATTTGCCCCATCTTGATTTCTTCCGTTTTTGTGCATCTCTCATACTAAATAGTTTAATTCTTCAAACAAAATATAACTTAAAACAAAGGCAACCTGAGTAAACACACAATACAGTTTTTTGTTTTTTTTATTGACGCAAACGCCCATCACCCATGTAAAAAACTAATTGCCCCCTTAAAATTAAAATCTGGTTGTGCCACTTTTAGCAGCAACAACTGCAACTTCAGATAACTGGAGATCCGTCTTTCTCTTACTTCTAGGACTGGGACTTACTCCAGTGTTTTGGATCGTTGTCTTGCTGCATAATCCAGTTGCGCTTGAGTTTAAACTTACGAACTGAAGACTGGACATTCTCCTTTAGGATTTTCTGGTATGGAGCAGAATTCATGTTTCCCTCAATCACTGCAAGTTGCCCAGGAACTGAAGCAGCAAAGCATCCTCACACCATCACACTTCCACCACCATGCTTGACCGTAGGTCTTTTTGTGGAATTCTGTGTTTGGTTTACGCCAGATTTAACGGGACCCCTGGCTTCCCAACAGTTCCACTTCCAACTCATCAGTCCACAGAATAAAAGGTTTGAGGATCATCAAGGTGTGTTTTGGCAAAATTCAGAGGAGTCTTAATGTTCTTCTGGGTTAGTGTCATATTGTCACTACATGATGCAGAAATACTGGTTCATGCATTCGTCACCTCTAGATTAGATTACTGTAATGCCTTACTGTCTGGATGTTCCAGTAGGAATATAAATAAACTCCAGTTAGTCCAGAATGCAGCTGCTAGAGTCCTTACTAGAACTAGAAGATACGACCACATCACCCCGATCTTATCCACACTGCATTGGCTCCCAGTAAAATCTCACATTAACTATAAAATACTTTTATTAACCTATAAAGCACTAAACGGTCTCGCGCCACAATATCTAAGCGACCTTCTGGTTTTATATGATCCACCACGCCTACTTAGATCAAAAGATGCAGGCTATTTGACGGTACCTCGAATAGTGAAGGCTACAGCAGGGGGAAGAGTCTTCGCTTATAGAGCCCCACAGTTATGGAACAGTCTTCCTATTAGTGTCCGGGACTCAGACACAGTCTCAGTGTTTAAATCTAGGTTTAAAACGTATTTGTTTACTCAAGCCTACCCCGACTAGATTATATTTTACTACTTCACAGTCCTAATAATCTTTTCTGTCCCTCTCTCCTTCTGCCGAGCCCCACACGAATTTATGGAGATACTAGAGATCCAGATCATTTCTGCCTCTGGATGGAGCTCAAATCTTCTCTAATTCCAGACTGCTGGGACTACGGCTGCTCCTAAGACCTTATAGACTTCTTATAAATCCATTATCAACTTTTTTCACACTATCTGTTGTTACCCAGATGAGGATGGGTTCCCTTCTGAGTCGGGTTCCTCTCAAGGTTTCTTCCTCTTAAAACATCTTAGGGAGTTTTTCCTCGCCACCGTCGCCACTCAGTGTCTTGCTCAGTTGGGATAAATTCACACCTTTAATATCTGTATACCGTGTTGATATTTCTGTAAAGTTGCTTTGAGACAATGTCTGTTGTAAAAAGCGCTACACAAATAAAACTGAATTGAACTGAATTGTGGTCACCTCGCCACTCTTCCATGGATGCCATTTTTACCCAGTGTCTTTCTGATAGTAGAGTCATGAACAGTGACCTTTAGTGATGCAAGAGGGTAGGCCCTTTTATGTTGTCCTTGGCTCTTTTGTGACTTCCTGGATGAGTCGTCGCTGTGCTCTTGTTGGAATTTTGGAAGGTCGGCAACTTCTGGGAAGGTTCACTACTGTGCAGAATTTTCCCATTTGGATCTAATGGCTCTCACAGTGGTTCCTTGGAGTCCCAGATCCTTTGAAATAGCTTTGTAGCCCTTCCCAGACTGGTGTATTTCAAACACCTTTTCCCTCATCATTTCTGGAATTTCTTTCAGCTTTGGCACAGTGTGTTACTCAGTAAGACCTTTTAACTAACTTCATGCTGATGAAAAAGGTTTATTTAAGTGTTGATTTGATGGAACAGGGTTTGCAGTAATCAGTCCTGGTTGTGTCTAGTCCAGCTGAAACCCATTATCAAAGCAGTTGCAAAGATTTTGGTAACTATGGGGGCAAATATATTTTCACATAGGCCCAGTTGGTATTGGATAACTTTTTTCTATCAGTAAATAACATTATCATTTTAAAAACTGTATTGAGTGTTCACTGCCTTTGTTTCATCTTAGAGTTAGTTTTAATTTATGAAACAATTTAGGATGAGATCTACACACAAACAGAAGAAATCAGAAATTTTTCACAGCACTGTAAATGAGAACATTATAAATATATTTTATGCACTTTTGCTGTGCTGAAGGGTTATAGTGTGTGTGTGTGTGTGTGTGTGTGTTTTACCTGGCCATGGCTGCAGTAGGCCGTGTGTGTTGCTGTGTTGAATGTGTGTTAGTGGACAGCATGGACTCTGTGCTGCTCTTCTCCCAGTCATATAGCTCATTCTCCATGATGATGCGCTCCTTCATACTGTTTTCAAACACGGACATCAGCAACTGACACACACACACACACACACACACACACACACACACACACACACACACACACACAGCTTCATAAAAATCCTTTGCCCATGACAGGAGAAACTGGACACAGGGTTCCCACTCCAAGTCAAACGTAAAATTCCATGACTTTTCCTGACTTACCCTGACCAAAATCTTGAATTTCCATGAGCTACTGTACGAAGAATGGTACAATGCATTGGCTGGGTACTGAGCAGAAAAAAAAGCTAACTATTTTAACCCATTAAATCTGTAAGCTCGATTTAACAGACATTTTTAGTGGAAAACTTAGTTTCATTGCTTAAAAAGAACATATAGTTCTCATGACTAGTCTTTACTCGTAATGCTCCTAATAAAACAAAATATATTTCTTTAGTGGAAATAAAATCAATTCATTTACAAGCTACCGTAAGCCATTTTAAGTACATTTTTAACCCATAACATTCAGAAAATAAGCACACTGTAAAAACAAAGAAATAAGTAAATAAATAAACAAATAAAAGATTGTATATACAGAATCTCACAAAACTTAGTACACCCCTCACATGTGTGTAAATATGTGATGATATCTTTTCATGTGACAACACTGAAGAAATGACACTTTGCTACAATGTAAAGTAGTGAGTGTACAGCTTGTGTAACAGTGTACATTTACTGTGTCATTTCTTCAGTGTTGTCACGTGATAAATTATAATCAAATATTTACAGAAATGTGAGGGGTGTACTCACTTTTGTGAGATACTGTGTGAGATACATTTGAAAAATTTACAAACAAAATTGACAAAATTCTGTGACTTTCCGTGACTGGAATAGACTTTATGAAATTTCCATGACATTCCAGAAATTCCTTGACCCATGGGAACCCTGTGGACAGAAGACTGAGCATACCCAACCTGTATCAGGAACGGGGTCTGTGTGTGTGTGTGTGTGTGTGTGTGTGTGTGTGTGTCTGTACCTGATAGTCAGGTTTAGTATAGTAGTCCAGGCTTAAAATGTGCTCAAGGAAGATGTTGAACTCAGAGGGCATGTGCTTCAGCAGCATCCTGTGATCATAACGCTCCTTTACCTGACCCACCTGCTCCTACACACACACACACACACACACACACACACACACACACACACACACACACACACACGCTTAATTACACAACACAGTGCACCACGTACCTGCAGCAGTATTCACCTCATTCTTTTCTAACATATACACATTCCATCATCACTGTGTGTGTACACAGGATATGCGAGTCTGTGTGTATGTGTGTGTGTGTGTGTGTGTGTGCGCGCGCAGTTCCAATACCTTGTCTTTGATCTTTCTCCAGGGCAGCTGACCAACTGCAAACTCAACCAACATGTAGAACAGAGACCACAAGTCGTCATGGCGACCCATTTCCTGATGAACAGGAAATTACATCAGAATATCAGAACTTTCCATGTGTGTGCTGATATTCATGTTTCAGTATGATGAGAAGTGTAGGACTTTTAACACCTTTAATCACAGTTTGATCAGAGTGTTGTGTTTAAATAATTATAGGTGAATGGCGTTATTATAGGATGGCCCGCAGTGTGTGTCTCAGTAAATCTGCCCCGGTACACAGACACACACCTTGTTTTTGTGAGCGTTGACTGAAGCGTACCGGACCGTGCCACGGAAACCAGCTACGGTTCTGGGCTGAAAAGAAACACGGACCATTATTACACAACATGCACAGCCTTACTCTCAAACACACAGAGCACACTCACACACACACACACACACACACACACACACTCTCTCTCGAATCTATAGAACACACTAACAGTCTAAATGAAAGTGAAAGCAGTGAGATTACACCCACTTATTATTATATTAGTGTTAACCTGCTGGAGAAATTGTTTTAGCCCATAACTCTGAGCCCCTCAGTGTAGCTCAAGCCAAAACTCCAATACACAGCAGTGTATGTGATAAGTATAACAGCACCCCACAGTAACACAGCAAATGTGATGAGATGTTGGAACAGAGAGACAACACAGATATGAATAAACTCACAATAGCACGCAGCAGGCCGAGTGTGTGGGCTGCACATGCATGTCTGAAATTAAAACTCCATAATACTGTGAAACACAAAACAAAAGGAAGGCAAACAATGCAACACAAATAATAAATATACAGTAAAGCATACAAATCATAATAAATAATTATAACTGAAGGAATAACATCACGCACATGTCATGCACTCCCACTGTAACCTTCATCCAAGCAGAAATAACGCAGTAGTATGGAATAAACAGTATAGAAATACTCTGATACAAATTCACACCCAGGAATGAATAAACATCCCTGAGGAGCAAGATTCAACACACACACACACACACACACACACACACACACACAGTTGCTGTGCGCTAGGAAAACTGATCCTGGATCAAGACTGACAAAACTGAACGTCTTGAAGGTCACTGATCTACTATTACTGCAGAGTAACAAAAGAAAGAGAGAGAGAAATGGAGAGATAGAGGTACAGAGAGAGAGGGGGGGGGAGTGTGTGTGACAGATGGGGAGAGAAAAGGGATATTATAGACAAATACAGATATTTAGATACATGCATCAACAGACAGACAGACAGGAGGGGTGTAATGGTGTGGTATAGAATAATGATTTATTTTTATATGTTGCATTTTCAACCATCAAAAACACAAAGTTAATTAGATTATAAACACAGATAATGACAGCCAGGTGGATTCTCAGTTAAACAGAGAGAAAAATGCATCCTCTCTGACTCAGCTGCATTAAATATTCAACTGCTGCACTCAGACACACACACACACACACACACACACACACACAAAGAGGGGTTGTGTGTGAGTGGAGCTAAATAAAGAAACATCTACAGCAACTCTGTACTGTCGCAGTGAAGGGGGGGAGAGAGAGAGAGAGAGAGCGAGATAGGGAGGGAGAGTGAGAGAGAGACAGAGGAGTAGAGAGAGAGCAGGAGAGCGAGAGAGAAAGGAGGGAGAGAGAGAGGGAGAGAGAGAGAGCAAGCGAGAAGTAGGGGAGGGAGAGAGAGGGAGAGAAAAGAGCTTTAAACTAAATTCCCTAAACACAAAACATGTGACTTAACTCTTTTTCAGATTACTTTTATAATATATTTCTGAACATCTCTCTCTCTCTCTCTCTCTCTCTCTCTCTCTCTCTCTGTCTAAGCGAAAGAGAATCAGGTGGCAAATACAGTGGTGCTTGAAAGTTTGTACCCATTAGAATTGTCTATACATCTGCATAAATATGACAGAAAACATCAGATTTTCAGTCAAGTCCTAAAATTAGATAAAGAAAACCCAGTCAAATAAATGACACAAAAATATTAGACTTTGTTATTTATTTATTTATTGAGGAAATGAAAATCCGATGATGTTTCAGGTCATATTTTGCAGCAATGTAGAAAATTCTAAAGGGCTCACAAACTTTTAAGCACCACTGTAAGCCTGGACGTACCGGCCTCACTTCTCCGTTAGTGTTGGTGTACTGCCTCGCTAGCCCAAAGTCCAGCATGTAGCACTTCCTGTACGTGGACGGCAGTCTCCCCATGGCAAAATTTGACTGAAACACACACACACACACACACACACACACAGCATCAGTAATACACACTACCATTTATCCACTGCACAAAGAAACCTGTAGCCATGTTCTTCCCCTCAGCCCCCAGTCCAGTACAAGGTTGTGGAATGTAACAGGAACTGCCGGACAGAGCTAGCTGATCAGCTCCACGTGAGCTGTGTGTGATATAACTAAACAAAGTCCATGGCTTTAATCCAAACACGTCCAAGACTAGAGGATGACAACATGTACCTGAAATAGTTTGGTCACAGAACTGGTGTCCTAAGCTAATTTAGCTAATGTTAGTGATGAAGAGACAGGGTGGTCGTCATGGTAACATCCTGCTCTGACAGGTTGGGCTGTTGAGAAAATAAAGATGAGACTGAAATATCACTTGTGTGACTCATGTGAGCAGTTAGCTAACCATCTAATAATGTTCCTATAATATTGAAAAGTTAAAAATATGGATGTTCTTCTGATAATAAATAATATTCAACAACTATCCCATTCACAGTGAGGATCAGTGTAAAGATATGAAGCCTACACACTGAGTGGGGCACAGCCAAGATTACTCTCAGAGTGCGTGTGTGTGTGTGCGCACCGGTTTAATGTCTCTGTGCAGGAAGCCGACAGAGTGAATAGCCTCGATGGACTCCAGGATCTGTTTTCCCAGACGTAGCGTTGTACTCATGGTGAAGGTTCCACGCGGCTGACTCCGCCTCAAATCTGCCAGGTTCCGCCCCTAAACACACCACGCAGATGCTCAAGCATAGCACACACTTCAGCATAGCTGTGCAAAGTTCTGATAAGCATTGAGATCACAGGTATGTCGTGGTGTACCTAATTTATAATCAATCATCATTGCAGTAATTTGCATAAGTTGATCAGTAATTACACATCTGAGTAGCTGCACACTGCAGTGATGGGTGTGTGTGTGTGTGTGTGTGTGTGTGTGTGTGTGTGTGTGTGTGTGTGTGTGTTTGGCTGCACGGAGAATACGCATTACCTGAAGCTGCATGACCACATAGTTGAACTTGTCATTTCTCCCACAGCCAATGAACTTACACACGTGGTTCTTACCTGAGAGAGAGAGAGAGAGAGAGAGAGAGAGAGAGAGAGAATGGGCAGAGTGGTACCTTTTAATCACACACACACACAGATTTGTTCCTTTATGTGATGTGTGTGTGTGTGTGTGTGCGCGTATGTATATTGTTCTCACCCTGCAGTTTCTTCAGCACTGCCACCTCCATCTTCAGCACTTGTTTGGGCTGCTGAGCCGATTCCACCTTCAGAGCCACATTCTCCTTCGTCAGCAGATCCAGGGCCTCGTAGATCTCTCCGAACCCTCCGCCACCAATCTTCTTCAGCTACACAACACACAGCAGACTGTGACTCAGTACACACTACTGATCTGTGTTCACACCACAAATAAACTATTTGTTTTACACCTGCTCTAAACTGATGGCTTCGTTTCCTTCTTTTATAGCAGCTGGACATTTAAAGAAGAAGAATGAAGAAGTGTGTGTGTGTCAGTCATGAGAAACACCTGACAGACCTGAATGTCACAATAAGGTGTGTGTGGATAGAGTTGGTATTATAAAAACAATGACGCCACAAACGTGTCCCAGTTTATGAGTGGCTGTGTCTCAAATCAAATCAAATACCATCATCATAATAAACAGTGTTAAAAATAGACCAGCAGGTCAGGTGCATGCGCCGTAATGCTCAGTGTGATAAGAACATGTGGCACACTGTAATACTGTAGTGTGATGTGATTTAGGACACAGCCAGTGTATGAAGTGAACATGTAATAAAAGGAGTGTGTTTGGAGTGATTGATGTGTGTGTGTGTGTGTGTTTACCCACCACTTTCCATCGCTCCTTCACCATGCAGTTGGGAGGGAGGATGTCCTGTGTCTCAGTTGCTCCGTTCATGTTGTCGTTTTCCTGCAGTGCAGGAGCTAAACACTGCCACCCCGACAACACTCTGGCCGCCCCCAGCTTAAACGACCCATTAATCTGCACACACACACACACCCCAAATCAGATCTGTGCGTTCTGTGGTCCTTTTAATGGTTGGTTTAGAGGGTGCCAATACTTGTGGATACTTCTGGCCTCAGTGTTCCTCTGAGCACTGACATTGTGCTGAGAGTGTGTTAGGTGTTGCGTACACTCTGACCAATTCTTACCTGTGACCTCACGAGTCACATGTCCTCCACCAGGAACACACACACACACACACACACACACACACACAGTAAAACATGAATCACACTGGGCCATGCTCTACTGCATGCAGGGCCGTGCACAGATTAGTGTAGCTTCAGCGATAACCGACGCAGGCCAGGCCAGCCACACACTGCATATCCAGTACACACCTACAGGAAACAGGAAATACGACACCGATACGCATGCCTACAAACAAAATTCCTCTAACTCAGTCATACACATGCAGAACAGTGTTAGTGAGCATTAGCATGTATCTCATCCAGGTTTCCATTCCAGTCCTGTTAGCTAGCGGTCAAACTGTTAGCATGGTGGTGCACACAAATATCTCAGAAGTGTAACTCACACCTGCACCTGTTCCTCGGACGCTTCTGTTTATCACTAGAATTATGTGATGGCCATCTTCGAGAAGGTCACATGCAGCGCTGTTTTTAATGCAGCCTCCCAAACGGAACAGCCTTTACCGTGCCGCTTATCTAGGGGCCCTCGTCTGGAAAGCTGATATTCTGAAGAGTCTGCTAGGGGAACGCCGAATAGTGTGATGTTATGAGGTTTTCTCATGTACGCGGCATGGCGCGGCACGGCGCAGGACAGCGTGGCGTAAAGCGCTAAGGAGGGACAGTCATCCATTCGTTAGCTGCTGAGGGCAGAGAGGAGGGAAGCTGCAGCAGCCACGCTGTGCTCAGACCCGGCAGTGTTAAAAGGGGGGGCGTGCGCTTTCAAAGAGAAACTCTCACCATCATGATTAATCTCTTCCCAAACCTCACAAACACCAGCCAACTAGTCGACGCCACAGACCTCCTCTGACAGCCTACAAGCCAAACACACAAGAGAAGAGAGGTGATACACACACACTCCTCCCTTCATCACACCACCCAGGGGTCACTCACCGTCCCACAGCCGAGAGCTCACACACGCACACGATGGAAAGCAGAGGTCAAAGGTCATTGAAGCCACAGAAACACAATACACACACACATAAAGCAGCAGCACACAGCAGGAAGCGAGAGTGCAGAACAGAACACAACACTGCAGCTTCACATCACAAAAATAAATAAAAACACCAGAGCTCACTGTTTTAAACTGAACATACAACACAGATTGCAAACACAGTCTCACACACACACACACACACACACACACACACACACACACACACACAGGTGATAAATAAAACCCGCTGAATAGGCCATGGAGACAAACCTCTGCGTTTACACTTTCGTTTATACACGAGCACGGTGCTCCAGTCCGCCCTGAGAAGTGTGCACTGGGTGTGTAGTGTGTACGGGGAGCTCACACCTGAGCAGGTATCAGTGGTGTTGATGTGAACTGCAGCGGTGTTTACTATGTGCACAGCTGACTGATGAACACTGCTCTCTCAACTCTTTACACTCTTTCAATCTAAAGTGGAAAATGTAGCTGCCTACAAACACCGCTGGAGTGCCACGGTACTCCTGCGTTTTCCAGACTGCAGCCTAAACGTGATCCACTGTGGCACACACACACACACACACACACACAAGTCTCCAAACATCCATCCAAATGGGATGGGATGGGATCGGGGGGTGCGTGGGGGTGACCCGGGTATGTCCGAGTCCAGGTTTCAGAGAGCTGAATGCTTCACTGCACATTTTCTATATTTCAGTAAATCTGCAGCAGTGCATTCTGGGTAAGTTGGTATGCTGCTGGAGTATAGTGATGTCCATGTGATCCTTTATCCAAACAATTTCACCTGAAACAGTGTGATGCACCCACCCTTAAAGAAGACCTATTATGCTAAATTCACTTTTACGTGGTGTGTGAAGATAAGTGTGTGTTGGCAGTGTGTGTACACAACCACCTTATAACGGCAAAAATCCTCACACTCCTTTTTTACATCCTAATGCATCAGAAAACGGCGGACTGGAAACGCAAGCGTCATGCGTCGAATTTTCACATTACGCTACGTACTGAAAGTTTGTAATTTGGTGTACTCTGACCTGCGTAATCGTATCACATGAAGACATGTGACCAATAGATGATCATGACATCACTGCATGACCTTTTTAGTTCAAAAAGAAATTCAAATAGGGAAGTACTAATTTTAGCAGCATTGAGCTATCCTGTACTTTACAACACAGCTTTGAAAGATTATAAAAACAACTTGTGTGAAGCAGCAAAAGTTGACAGATGATGTCATATCCTGTTTCCACCCATATTCGCAGCGGCGTCTGACAAAAAATACGCATGCTTAAAGCCTAGTGTGACCGCAGCCTCAATCAGACTGTTTCTCCTGATTTGTAGTTGCCGTAGCATCCGAAGCACGAGCTGTATAGGCACAGCCCTCTTCTGGAAAGGGGGCGGAGACCAGCAACTCATTTACGTTTAAAGAGACACATACAAAAATAGCATGTTTTTGCTTCCACACAAAAAGGGGAATTTACAGCAGGGTGTAATAAATGATCCGTGAGACTTATATTACATCTCGTAAAAAGAGGTATAATAGGTTTCCTTTAAAATAGCCAAGGGGACTGGGCCAAGGGGACTAGACGAAGGGGACCGGGCCAAGGGGACTAGACAAAGGGGACTGGGCCAAGGGGACTAGACGAAGGGGACCGTGCCAAGGGGACTAGACGAAGGGGACCGGGCCAAGGGGACTAGACGAAGGGGACCGGGCCAAGGGGACTAGACGAAGGGGACTGGGCCAAGGGGACTAGACGAAGGGGACCGGGCCAAGGGGACTAGATGAAGGGGACCGGGCCAAGGGGAGTGGACGAAGGGGACCGGGCCATGGGGGCTAGATGAAGAGGACTAGACGAAGGGGACCGGGCCAAGGGGACTAGACGAAGGGGACTAGACGAAGGGGACTAGACAAGGGGACCGGGCCAAGAGGACTAGACGAAGGGGACTGGGCCAAGGTGACTAGACGAAGGGGACCGGGCCAAGGGGACTAGACGAAGGGGACTGGGCCAAGGGGACTAGTCGAAGGGGACTAGACGAAGGGGATGCGGATGATAAGAAGTGTTAAGATCAGAAATGTGAACGTCCCCCTTTACCTGAGCTCACCTGGCAGAAAGACTACAGCGGCTCAGTCCTTTCCGCTTCTTGGAAATCTTCATTTGGGACGTGACCATGTGCCAGCTTCCTCCGTACAGTCACAATCGGGACACGGCCGCTCCTCAGACACGATCTGACCACCATCAACACTGTTTTAGGGTCAAAATCACATCTGCACTTTACATGAAAGGCTTTGTGAATAATCAGTGAGGAATGTCTGGAGCAGTCCATACTCTTTATCCATCACTAAAACTAATTTAACACACATTACTCATAACCCTGATTACTCAAGGCCTTGGTAAGTTTAATTCAGTGTGTAAGGAGAGAGGAGGACACTCAGTTGTGTTTAACGCCTCGGCTCTTAACATGATTCAGAATGACACATTTACCTGGTCAGTGCTTTACCTGAGAGAGAGAAGTGAATGTGTTCACAGTGAATTATTCTTTCACACTGTTAAACCTAACATGGAGCTGAGCTAGCTCAACACTGACGGCTGCATACAACCTAAATCTACCTTCACAACACACCTATCATACTACTGTACACCACACCAAACACTATTAGACACAGCAGTATATTTACCCCGAATCCAGATAGTCCAGAGATCCGAAATGAGCGGAGTTAAATGTGAAATGTCCATGAGGACATGAGGGCCACATCAGTGCGCTGTGAGGAAACCCGCGCGCGTCCTTCTGCGTTTATCCGCACTGCAGCTCAGACGCGCGCGCTTCCCGCCATCAGCCGCCAGAAGGCGCCAAAATCACAGTGCATGCGGAACAGACTGCAGGGTTGCCAGTTTCAACACGATTCCTTCAACAACAACAAAAAAAAACGCCTGACGCGGTTTTATCAAACTACAATGCGACTCAACCATTCAACCTGGCAACCTCAAATAACGCCATCTCTCTCATCACACAATACCTCACAATGTTCTTCATTCTCACCTAATGTCACACACAGCATCACGCTGAAACATGAGAACACCGCAACTAGACACAGTCCTGAGTTTTTATTGAATGAATCCCTACAAAGAGGAGCGAGCTGCTTTAACATTAAAGCCGTCAGTACTGTCACATGCCGTTACACGTTTAACACCATCAGTGCCTGGAAAGACCACACAGTGACCGTTTAAGATAATCGCTTAAAAAAGAGCGCCATGTTTATAACAATGAAGAGTAAGGTAATAGTCCCACAGGCTAGCGGACATTATACACCGCGCCTCAGAACTCGCTAATCGCAAAATAACCCGAAATACACATTTAATAATAATAATCATAATAAATACAGAGATTCTCACCTGCTCATCCTCAGCTCATCATAAGCTTATTCAGATTTAGCGGAGACTCGTCGCTTTATTGTGAAACTCACTCGGTGTGCAGGGATTTATTTAGCGCCATCATAAAGAAGGATACCTGTTCTCCCTGTGCACAAGCAGCGCGCGCACACATACGCACGGCGCGCGCACGCACACACAGCCGCCTTCTATGCTGAGCGCGGCATTTTCGTCCAAAGCCCCGCCCCTACAGGTGCCTGACGTGCTGTGATTGGTCAGTGCGGCGCTCGTGAAGGAATTCTGTGGTGCAGGCTGAGAGCAATCGGGTGCACGGTTTCTGAGGTGTTCCTAATCGCGTCGTTTTAAATGTTTACAAAATCCATTCAGAGTCTAATTTGGATTTATTCGCCCCACAATGGCCGGCGCTACGTTTCTACACTTTGACTTACATTAAAATGTTCAAATGGATGTAGAGGAATAGATGAATACGTCATCTCGCCATCTCTATAAGCCTATATTCACTCATATTAGCTAACACGGCTAATAAATTAGCTCACCTCAATCACATTCCATGAGTGGGATTTCAGTCTTATTTTCAAACTGATTTATTTAACAGCACACAAGACTGTCCGAATAGAACACTTTCTTTATTGCTTACATTAGATAAGAGTTCAGTTTCGTCTAGTACACGGTATTCTCATCTCGGATGTGATAAGAATAACACATGGTTTACCATCGGGCAACACAAACCTTCACACATCTGAAGATTATATTAAACATATTTCTCTTTTATTGTAATATATCAAATGATATGCAAATACAAGTTGTCCATTTAATCCTTTCTTATACAAAAAGTAAATACTGTTTCCAAACATCAGCGTGTCGATTTTCCACTCTCACTGGGTCTCGGTCTAATCCAGTGTCACACCTACAGGTAGATGATGCAATCTGCATTTACAGGTATATTTTGATTATAGCTCATTGAGAAAGTCTGTGTGTTCCCTTATGAGGAGCTGAAAGCTGGATTCGAGAAGGTCCTGTTCTCCGTTTCCTCCTCTTCAACGTCATCAGCGCTGAGGTCCATCTCGGTTTCAAACATGCGCTGTAGGAGGCCATCCATGGTCCTGTACCCTGTAGAACATAGAAACACTGTCACGGACACGCACACACACACTGTCGCTTTCTCAGCACAGATATATAGCACATGGAACATGTGTGTTACTTGTGGAACTGATCTTGAACACGATGGTGGGTTTGGCTTTGACTCCTTCAGCAGGGCCGAGATCGTTGTCCTGGGTTTCCATCGCGTCCACCAGGTTATTATCCACATTGTTCCTAAAAACGCACGACCACAACGATGATGCAATAGTCACGAGTTAATACTGAATATTACTGTGGAAAACTACTACACATTCCAAGCAATGATGAATGCTAGGATCTGAGACAGAGCTGGAGTGAACACTTACTGTTGCACACACAGATTGAGTTCCTCAATCTTCTTCTCCAGCGCTGTCTGCAGTTCGCTCTTCTCCACCATGTACTCGATGAAGAACGCCTCCAGGATGA
>CM022752.1:45477428-45494928 GCA_012411365.1 Ameiurus melas
AAATCCAGCGCTCGTGACTTCCACACCGGATTCCCTCACTTTTTACTTACACGCACACACACACACACACACACACACTTGCTTTTTCTTTTTCGGGAAATCTCACACTCGCATCCCAGAGAATGTGTGTGTGGATCCGGTGAGTTGTGCTCGCGCAGTCTGACCGTCATGTGACGGCGTGGAGCGGAAATCGTGGCGCGCGCACTGGAACCAGGTTTATAGGATTATAACTCCACACACTCATCATCTCACACACACACACGCGCGCGCGCGCCAGTTTATGTGTTTATAAAAAAAAGTGAAATTGTGTTGTTTTTTTTTTACTTTTAATAATAATAATAATAATAAGTTGTTCAGGCCCGGACATTAAGCTACACACATTAACTCACATTAGTGTGTATTTCACGTGTCATCACTTTAATTAGTAACCTGACTGATTCACTGACACAGAATCAGCATCGACACGCTGAACCGACTCCTTTGATTCACAGCGTTTATAAACTATTACTAATTACCAACATTTCTCAGATTCTCACAAAACATTCCTCACATTAGCACCGATGCTAAGCTAAGTTACGCTGTGTTGTTGATGGATGTGATAGATATTTATTACAGTAAACATGACACCAACACAAAAAGATTCAGAGTTGAAAGTCTTTAATGTCCATCAGTGAGAAACTTGGATTGTTGGATTTGATGGGTGTTTATCGTGTTTCATCATATCAGAAAATGTGCATGTGCTTCAAAATCATGACACTTTTCCTGAAAAATCTTCTGCTTGTGTTCAGATATAAAGTATAAATCATCCTTCAATCATTCAGATCAGAATTTAAAACAACGCGCGATGTAGCAAATGGAACAGTAAAATGTTGCATAAATAAGCTTTGTAAATAAAATAAAATCATTCACACAAACACACACAAGTGCACAAAGGTTAACCAGATTATCTCAGATCACTGGCTGATTTTTGGTTCGGAGTTTAAAGATTAAATAAAATTAAAGTTTTACCCATTGTGCAGTAAAAACACTACAAAGTGCACAAGAGCCGAGCATTAAAACTCGTTAGTGCTGAATGTAATTCCGTGTCTAATGCCTGATTATGACATCACTGTCCACCTCATTTGCATATAGCAGAGAGCCAATCAGATCATGATGGTGGTGTCTGATGTGCATGATGAGCACCACAAAAGGTCAAACTAGGCTGCAGGAGGATGAGAGTACGTATTAACACAGGGTACACGCTGACCTCAGTGGAGCGCACAAAGGTCAAAGGTCACAGGTTTAACTCAACTCCCACAGGAGGATAAAGGCACTTCCAGGTACAGTGCAGAAGACTGATTTCTTTCTATCTGATTGTTGAAGATTAGATACACGCCCATGTGCTGAGGTCGCAAAGTGAAACAGAGGCGCTAATGCTAATACTAACCAGTGCTGATCACTTCAGGTTTATTTGCGTCACTGATCACATGAGCTAACTCCACAGCATGAACACACACATTCATATCCTGTCGGATTCGGATTTATATTCCAGCTGATTCTGAATTATTTTCACCATTTCTGCTGCTTGTTCTCATTCGAAATCAAATTCTGGATTTTGACTAATTTGGTTTGTGACAGATTCAGATACGGAACTGATTGATTCTCTGATTTCTGACACTGAATCAGATTTATTTCAGTTCTCGTTGATTCTGATTCATATCCCCCACAGGTACAGATCTTTGGATCAGAGTAGTTGTGGTTTCAGTGGATTTACTCTGACGGAGGAAAATGTCCCAATGTGCTGTACGGCATTGGGTTCGAGGCTGTGGGCAGAGCCTGCATGGCGGTACAGCACCATGTCCTTGGCGTGTCCCCTCATGCACGTGGCAGCGTCCAGCAGCTCAGCGACGCGGGAGGACGTGTTCCCCGGGAACAGCATGGCGGGCGTGCAGCACTCGGTGGCCGGAGACACGGCGTACAACTGCGGAGAGACGCGCCTCAGCTCCAGCAGGTAGTGTCGCCCTATAAGCTCCGCCCCAGTCATGATGTAGGCCACCAGGAAGAGGAAGAGAGGCACAGAGAAGGGCGGAGAGAATCGAGGGAAGAAGCCCAGAAAGAGAAGAATCAGCGACGCCCCAAACACGCCGAGCCCCACCCACTCCAGGATTCGGTACAACTCTGGGTTCCAGTAGCGCTGCAGCCGCTCAGGGTGATATAATTTCACGTACAGCGAGTGTGAAATGAACCTGCGGCCGAGTACATCACGGATGATGGAGAAGAAGTCGGTGTCGGCCAGAGCATCGTCCTCCAGCACCACCACGTTCCTTGGCTTCATCATCTCCACGCTTTGACGCAGACAGAACACGTAATCTCTCTTCTCCTTCTCAAACACGTTCACGTCCTGGTCCACGCCCTTCCCCCGCCTCACCACGCGGAACCGCTTCTCCACCAGCGCCGCGTCCTCGTTCTCCTGGGGACCGCTTTCGACATCACACACCAGCACGGCTGCACATGGGGCGTCGCCACACCCCTGCAGGAGGATGTCCAACCGCCGCATCACCTGCAGCAGGTAGTGATACTGCAGCCCCTCGGCCCTGCGTGCCGTCACCACCGTCACCAGCAGCTCGGGCTGCTCAGAGACATCCCCCTGCACGGCTCCGCCCACCACCATGTCCTGCCAGTATGCAAGCGCCTCCTGCCCATCCTCATAGCTCCGCCTCAGGACCTCGTCACTCCTCTGCCCCAGGTACCAGGACTTCAGGAAGTAGTATGAGTAGAGAGCGCGATGGCAGCACAGGGGCAGGAGCACACCGAACGTCAGCACACACACCACCAGGACCCGGGCCACATGACTCGACCAGCGCAAATGCTGCAGCACCCTAGTTCTCCATCGACGCATCTGTGTGACCAGAGCTCTGTAACACACACACACACACACACACACACACACACACACACACACAGTCCCTACTATTATTCCCTCTCCCTCTGTGTTTACAGAACTTTCATTGGTGCTTCTCATTTCTTTTTCGTGCATCCTCACTTTCTTTCCTTGAGTCTTAGCTCCACCCCTTTAGGATGTGAGGATGAGAGGAACAGAAGCAAGTCAAATGGAAGCAACGTCTATTAACGATGACTGTACTGCAGGAATCTGTCGTTATGTTAGAGTTCGGTTAATAACAACATTCTTAATTAATCTAAACGCACTGATATTGTGAAATGTCTGTTATTCATCAATCAAATAATAAACAATACATCATTTATCACATCTTTTGACTGGTATAAAGTTAGCTTGACGTTGAATATTCGCAGATATGTGGAAATTAAGGGACCGTCTCTAAAAGGCACATACAACATTGCTATACATGTTTCTAACTTCAATAACATTGGAAGGGAATGACTTACAGTCACACAACCAACTGTAAAGTGTTCGTCTAGGTGTCAGGCATGACGCTAACCTTTTATATATATATTTTTATATTTAACCCTACAATGCGTGAACCAAAAAACCTACATGAATGCACAAAGGGGGTCAAAATGCCCCGTACTGGAATTAATCGTTTTCTTCACACAAAAAAAGTCCTATTAATGAAATAATAAAAAGTACTGACAATACACAAATGTTTTAATATTTCAAAGATGTTTATTTGTTTTTGTCATTTTCTGTCTATCAGCTGGCCACCAGATAACTGCCTTGTCGACTCAACCTACATTTTTGAAAACTGTATAGGGAACTGTGTGGAGAGAGAGAGAGAGACAGAGAGAGAGAGAGACAGAGAGAGAGACAGAGAGAGAGAGAGAGAGAGAGAGAGAGAAAGAAAAACTAATTGATTAATGAGCAATTTGATAAGTTTATTATGATCTTTTTTCAGATCGAGTGTCACCACTGCAGGTGGTTCCATGTGACACACCTTTCGATGTCAGAGAAGCAGTTCAGCACGGCTCAAAATGTTTACTAGAAATACAGTAAATAATGTTGAATTCCTTTGGCTCCCATCCACGATATGTCTAAACGTGTACATAAATAAATGAACCCCTATTTACAGTTTTCCAAAAATTGCACTGTTACCAAAATGTCAGTTCGTGTAGGCTTTTTTGGGCCGTGCACTGTAGGGTTAAATAACAAAATATATATAGCTGACACCTAGATGAATACTCAATGACTTTGTGACTGTCCATCATTCCCTTCAAATGACATCGAGCTTTAAATGATGGTATATTTTGTGTATGAGCCCATGGAGTAATGAAATACATGGCAATATTTTACATCTGATTTAATAGTTTATTTTAATATATATATATATATATATATATATATATATATATATTAAGGTAAGAGGTGTGCTTTATACCTGACACCTAGACGAACACTTTACAGTTGGTTGTGTGTCTGTAAGTCATTCCCTTCGAATGTTATTGAAGTTAGAACCGTGAATAATAATGTCGTATGTACCTTTAGAGACGGTCCTTTAATTTCCGCATTTCTGCGCGTCCCACATCAAGCCAACTTGATATCAGTCATCCTTAGTGCATCTCTTCCCGATTCAAACATGGGAGGAACAATTAACTACAACACTCACTGTGAGCATATTGTTATTTCATTCTATTTCACACACAATTCCATCACCTCACGGATGAACTGTGTGAGAGATTTATACGTGCGTCAGCGTTAACGGGATGCGGTGATCTATTTCCGGGTCACGGGATGACGCGCCCGTTATTTTTTTTCTTCACCGCAGCTCTTACGTTAGCACGCGGCGCTTGCCTGTGACGTCACGCGAATATGGACGCGCCAGCCAGAAGTAAACCTGTCGTAATAAGAGAGATGGATCATACCGTTTTAACGCATTAAAAGTGCGCCGCGGAGAAATCCACCCTGTCTGTGAGGTGATATTGTGATAGGTTTGTCCTGCACAAAGCGGGTGTGTTTTACAGCGCACCGCTCCCTATCTCAGTTAACCTAGCACAGCTGCGGGTTCCTCACCAAAACAGCGCGGGGTTCTGCTCTGTGTCTCAGCCCACAACCTGACCTGCTTTCGGAGGTCGACCTTCTAAACACTATGTAGTCTAGAGTCATAAAAAATCACGTGGAAATAATCCACATCGGACACGCGCACAATCACTACTCACTCCGTATTCAATACATCCTGTTATAATGGCCAGCAGAGGGCGCGCGCGATCCGCGGTTCACATCGTACCGCGCATCGGGACAGAAGCAGAGGCGCGAGCGCCTTTGCAGAAGGGTTCTCGGGTTTCAGAGTTCATTTCCCTGAAAAGAACCAAAGCATTCTTGGGGAAAACTTCCCGGTGGGTCCGAGACCGGTACACCCCCCATTTCACACCGGACTCTGATTCACCAAACTCGACCTGACACAACATGTTTCTCCATCAATTAATCATTAATAAATAAAGAAATAAATAACACAATCTGTTCATTTGTATTGTTTATGTTAGGCTAATATGTAAAACGATGAAACCGAAGTTTTAAATAGAGTCCATTTGTCCAAGTCGAGATTGTCTGTGACGTATCCGGATGTAGAGGACAAGTGTGATAAATGCCATGGCTCTCCCTGTCATCTTGGCCATATGTTTTTCTTCTGTCCTGAACTCCACGGTTTTTTTTCTGTACCATCATGTCCACTATTCTCAGGGTAGATTTAAAGCCTTGTCCACTGATTGCTATATTTGGATTCCTGAAGCTTCAGTTCCTTTGAGTTCGATACAAAAGGATGTTATTGCTTTCACATCCCTTATAGCAAGACGTTCCCTACTGTTCCATTGGAAGTCTGTTAAATACCCATCTATCTCCCAGTGGATAAAGGACGTGATGTTTTTTCTGAAACTCGAGAAAATAAGATATACGATGAATGGATGTACAGATAAGTTTTTTCATAAATGGCATCCCTTTATTGCAGACTTTATGGAGTTACAGACACTACCCACTTAAAGTTTAGTGCCTGTTGTTGAATTTTATAATATCTTTATAACCAGCGACAGTTAATGGATACCCACGATGAGCCGGAGGGGCGGGTTGTGGGTTCAATTTTGTTTTTCTTTGTATAAAAAGAAAAAAATCTGTGAATATTTACTGCTGTTGCTCATTTTGTATTTTTGGGAAATGGGGGGGAGGACAGAACAGAAAAGGTGATTTAGATAGACTTAGCAGTTCACCAGAAATGTTCATCAGAAATGTTTCATAAAAATGAAACGTAGAAATGTTTTGTAGAACTGGTTTAGCAAAATTTGTTCAGTAGAAATGTAGAAATGTTCTGTAGAAATGTTCATCAGAAGTGTTCAGCAGAAATGTTAAATAAAAATGAAACAAACAAACAAAAAAAAACCGATGAAACCAGTTGCTCAAGGTAAGGACCTAGTGAATATCTGTATGTAGGTTATATAATGCTGTTGTTAGGGTCCTCACAAGACCGGTGTACTGACGTTTCAGCATACCCGTCTACTGCGCATGCGCACATCCATTTATCTGTATAAAAGGTTTTATCCTCATTTGTAAGTCGCTTTGGATAAAAGCGAATGAATGTAAATGTACTGCGCGTGCCCTCTAGCGGCTCTGCAGTATAGTGCAGGAGCTTCTGTAGTCCACATTTATAGAGTTAATTTTAAAACTACAGGACTGAGGTGAATTAAATCAAATTCACTGACTGGAGATTAAAGCACTTGGTAATAAGGATTAAGGCCACATGATGCTTCAGCGTCAGACCGAGCTCGTGTAAAGACCTGCGAGTCTACCTGCGCGAGTCCACCGAGCAAGGACACCGACAAGAGACCACACGTGCTGCTAAGTATACTTTTCCTCCCTTTATTCTTCTTGCTGTTACCTGTTGACACGCACTAACATGTGTCATCAGTTTATCCCTGTCATTCGTCACAGGCGCAGACGGTGGCACTCTCCCAAAAACGTACGCAACTTGGACAACCTACGCTCTCTGAATGCGGTCTCTGCAGGTTCCATCTCATTCTCAATCGGACTTTGGAACTGCCAATCTGCTGTCAACAAGGCAGATTTCATTTCTGCATTTGCAACTCACTCTAACCTCAGTGTGCTGGCTCTGACTGAGACTTGGATCCATGCTGAGAACACTGCCACACCAGCTGCCCTGGCCTCCAACTTCAACTTCTCCCATACCTCACGCCCCAACAGACGAGGGGGTGGTACAGGTTTGCTTCTCTCCAAAACATGGAAATTTACCTGTCTTTCTCCCTCTTGCTCATACACTTCCTTTGAATTTCATGCTGTTATGGTCACTGACCCTGCCAAAATGTACTTTCTTGTTGTTCACCGTCCTCCAGGTCAACTGGGGAAGTTCATCGATGAATTTGACATGCTACTATCCACCATCCCAGATGATGGAACTCCTCTTCTGGTCCTTGGTGATTTCAACATTCATCTAGACAAGCCACATGCAGCTGACTTTCTTGCTCTCCTTCCCACATTTGACCTCAAGCAGTTCACCACACCAGCAACCCACAAAGCTGGCAAACAGCTTGACCTCATCCTCACACGTAATTGCACACACACCGATCTTCTCATTAGTCCTCTCCACACCTCTGACCATTTCTTTATCCAGTTCTCTATTTCTCTCCCCTCACCCCTTTACTGTCTCCTCCTTCCATCTCTTTCGTCGCAATCTTCGCTCCCTTTCCCCCTCACATTTCTCCTCCATTGTCACAACCTTACTTCCCTCTAACAACCACCTTTCCTCGCTACGTAAACCACCACAACCGACATGCTGTCTTCCACCTTAACATCTTCTCTTGACAGCATATGCCCCCTAACCTCCAGACCTGCTCGCACATCACCCTCTAGTCCTTGGCTCTCAGAAGCTCTGTGTAGCAACCGGGCCAAACTAAGAGCATCTGAAAGGAAATGGCGCAAATCAAACAATCCAATTGACCTAACCAATTACCAGACACTTCTCTCCTCTTTTTCCAAAAGCATCACCATTGCTAAAGCCACATACTTTCAAGATAAGATTGGTAGTTCTCCCAACACCCGCATTCTTTTCAAAACTTTTTCCTCTCTTCTCTGTCCCCCTCCTCCCCCTTCCCTTACCTTACCTCTCTCACTGCAGATGACTTTGCAACTTTCTTTTCCAGCAAGGTTACATCAATCAGGAACCAGTTCTCAACCCCAGACATGCATAGACCGACTCCTCCTCCATGTAACTCCCAACTGACTTCCTTCTCTCCCCTCTCAGAGACTGAGGTCTCTAAACTCCTCCACCCTACAACCTGTCCCCTTGACCCTATCCCTTCTCAACTTCTTCAATCCATCTCTCCCACACTATTACCTGCACTTACACACATCTTTAACAAATCGCTCTCTACTGGCACATACCCTACCTCATTTAAGCAAGCCCAGGTTACCCCACTGCTTAAAAAACCATCACTCAACTCTGCTATAGTTGACAATTACAGACCTGTTTCCTTCCTCCCCTTTCTTTCCAAAACTCTTGAAAGAGCCGTTTTTAATCAACTCTACAATTTTCTCACACAGAACAACCTCCTAGACACCAAGCAGTCTGGCTTCAAGAGCAACCATTCCACGGAGACTGCTCTGCTTTCCGTCACTGAAGCCTTACGACTAGCAAGAGCAACCTCTAGATCATCTATCCTCATCCTACTTGACCTCTCTGCTGCTTTCGACACTGTGAACCATCAGATCCTCCTATCAACTCTCTCCAACCTGGGCATCAATGGAACGGTTCTACGCTGGGTGGAATCCAATCTTTCGGACAGATCCTTCAAGGTATCATGGAGTGGAGGCATTTCTGAAACTCAGCAACTCACAACTGGCGTTCCACAGGGGTCAGTTCTGGGTCCACTTCTCTTCTCTATCTACACTACATTTCTCGGGCAGGTGATTGAGTCTCATGGCTTCTCCTATCACTGCTATGCTGATGACACCCAGCTCTATTTGTCCTTCCAGCCTGACGACCCATCTGTTTCTGCACGCATCTCTTCTTGCCTGTCAGACATCTCGGTCTGGATGAAGAAGCACCATCTTCAGCTTAACCTGGGAAAATCGGAGCTTCTCGTCATCCCAGCCTATCCCTCAATCAACCAGAACTTCACTGTACAGTTCAGCTCACTTACACTCATGCCAACTAAGACGGCCAGGAACCTTGGGGTGATTCTTGATGAGGGCTTGACCTTTACAGACCACATCTCAGCAACTGCAAGGTCCTGTAGGTTCATCCTGTACAACATCAAGAAAATCCGTCCATTCCTCACCAAACAGGCTACACAGATACTAGTCCAGGCTCTTGTCATCTCTAAACTGGACGACTGCAACTCACTGCTTTCAGGCCTCCCAGCAGCTCCATCAAACCCCTTCAGATGATTCAGAATGATTCAGAATGCTGCAGCGCGCCTCGTCTTCAACCAGCCCAAGACAACTCATGTCACACCCCTCTTCATCTCCCTCCACTGGCTTCCTGTAGCTGCCCGCATCAAGTTCAAGGCCTTGATGCTCACCTACAAGACCTTGTCAGGAACAGCACCCTCCTACCTCAACTCTCTCCTGAAGGCATACATTCCCTCTCGCAATCTGCGATCGACTAGCGACCGACGTTTAGTAGTTCCCACTCAGCGTGGCGTAAGGTCCCTTTCCAGAACCTTCACGCTTACCGTTCCCCAGTGGTGGAATGCTCTTCCGATTTCAATCCGGACTGCAGAATCTCTCACTATCTTCAAAAAACAGCTAAAGACCCACCTCTTCTGTGAACACAATAACCAACTCCTAAAAAATAAAAATAAAAAACCCACACACAATGCACTTACACCTCTACTCTGTACACTTTACTTCCTCTGGTATTCAATGAATGGATCTTGTATAGTAACACTACTTGTATTGTTCCCTGCTTGATATATCGCTTTGATTATTTGTAAGTCGCTTTGGATAAAAGCGTCTACCATGTGAATAAATGTAAATGTAATGTAAATGATAATCCACATCACTCATCTGTTTCCTCTTGGTGTCTGTCTTAACACAGTTTAACACCTTAACATTTTCTTCTCGAGTTTCTGCTGAATAATCCAATACACAGTCCAGGGTCCGCAGCAGGGCTGGGCTTCCAGGGCTTTCAGTAAAGCCCTGAATGTTTTTATTACCTTGAATTGTACTCATCACTGAGTTTTCATGCGCAGTACAATAATAATCTCCCTTAGAAATGCAAATCTGCTCTCTGCATCAAACAGTGTCTACTTACATTGTTGTTCAATCCTAACAAGAACTCACACACACACACACACACACACACACACACCATGTTAACTGGCCAACTGTTGATTAGACGTTACATACGATCCAGACAATTAGACCTTAGATTAGATGAGATTAGAAGAATTGAATTATCTCCAGGTATAACCCGCCACGGTTACTCGTGCCCCGAGGTCCCTGAATAGGATAAGCGCTACAGAAACGGATGGAGATATGGAGTACCTCAGGTGGACAGATGGTCCGTAAGGTGTGAATGAAGAGAAAAAGCCACAAATGAAACAGCATCAGCCAGGTTCAACACCTGAACGGAGAGATGAAGCTCCATAAGGTAGCAGTCTGTTATCTGAGCTATTAATGATTGTTAAACTAGATATCATGTACCGCAACAAATACTGTAAGTAGAAAAATCGAGTCTAGCTGATTGAAAGAACCGTATTAGTCATAATTCTATAACTTCAAGCAAAACATTTCAATCCACTAGTTACTGAGGAGCTTCAGAGACAAGTGAATGTAAACAGAGTGAAAACTGGTGCTATCTACTTCTTAAACCGAAGCGCCAAGCAGACCTGTCTGTTTCCTGGGACCTCCGATCCTGGGATGCTGTTCTGTCATCTTCTTTTTGTCTGAGAGAAGAGAAACATCTGTCAGTTGTCTATAAAAGCATACAGACTAACTATGTATTTTGCTTTTAGTGCTATGTGGAGTCGGGGTCTGATTATATAATACAATAACACACCGTTTAAGGAACCTCAGAGTATTTAGTTTCGACCCCATGCGCTTCATTTTGCACTTTACTCCTCAGGAAGCTAATAACAACAACAACAACAACAACAACAAAAATCCACAACGTTCACAGATTTAGACAGCACATTGTAAAATATATTAAAAAGTGAAGATGTTCGACAGTAGGCCGTGTGTTGCTGTAGAATCGGTCCATTTCACTACAATGCTGAAAAACAAACAAACGACAGAAACCATCACAGAAACTCGAATGCTTTCCACTATAAATACCATTACAACCATCAGCTGTTAAGCATTAAAACCATTATTATGCTGTCAGTGATGTAGTGTAGGACGTATTAATGATGTAGGTCTTTAACTGTAGTCCACTAGACATAACATGCCACTAATAGAAGGCGAGAAATTAGCTGTAGAGACCCACAGCGACCACTACAGATTCCATTCAAACCATTACAATTCACATTAAAACCATTACAAATTATATGAGGGGTTCTATTGTTTTTCCAGCAAGTCTTACTTACTTGATTTGAAGAATGTCATTTGAGGAATGTTCCTGTAATCGATTCAGAATATGTGCATGTGTCACTTAAAACATTGGACGTTAGCGATATCTGATTCAGCACACACCAGTGAGGACAAAAGCACAGTGAACCCTTTATCGCTTATAGGAGATCTTCTTTAGGAGAACTGCCCCACCACCCAGCTGAACTGGGAGTTCTGATTGGTTTGTTTGATTGGTCAGACTTGTCTGTTATTGCCTGAAGTGCTGGGTGATGTCACCGCCCCTGTAGTTTACTCGGCCCGGTGACTCCTGCGGCCCTGAACCTGCTGTTGAACTTTATCGATCAGATAATAAACACCTGATCACGCCGTCTCTTAAACAGCCCCCAGTCACTCTGAAGTGACGAATAGAGATTCGATCATTATATTTCTCTTTTTGATTTTACTAAACAATAATGAAAGATTGACCTTTTGCAAAAATGAAGAGGCTCTGATCGTGTATCTTTGAAACACATATTTGTTTAAGTGTGTCCTGTGTGTTATGACATAAACATGGATGACTCTGGGCTAAACTCCAGATATCCACTGACCCTAGAACTGCTCCAGATACACACTCCAAAGTGTTTAGATCAGGGGTGTCAAACTCATTTTGGTCCGGGGGCCGCATCCAGCTTAATCCGACCTGAAGGGGGCCGGACCAGTAAACTCAGTGCAAAATGACATCGAAGTAACGAGTCCACTTTTTGTCTTTGTATTAATAACCGCAAAGAAGAAGAACGATTAAATTCTTCGTTTTAAATGATTTATTCTTTTACAAAACATATTATGAACAGCGTAAGAATTTTTTAGAAAATATGTATGGAATTTCAACAACACTATCACTCAGTGTGACGATTAACAACACATTTAAATTTGTCCCTAAAACTTGGCATCTTTCAGCCTACAAAAGTGCATCAAATGTAAACAAATAACAAAAACCTCACATACATAACACGTATGGCATTTACAAGAAATGATCTAATACTCAACAAAACTCTTTGGAAGTTACTCTGTTGCTGACTAACACTGAATTTCACAGCAACTATTACAGAAAATATTTATTTCACAGCTATTTTTAAGTGTAAAGTTGAACACAGCATTCCACAGGGTTTAGTAGTTTCACTATGAATTCGATCCTGAAACTCGGCATCTTTTAGCCAGAACAAGTGCCTCAATATCAGGTTTCATGTCCTGTGTAGCAACCAACTGTAGAATCTCATTGAAGTGTTTATGCGTGAGCTTTGAGCGCAGCTTTGTTTTATTGATATTCATAAAGGTAAGTAGTCCCAAACATGCACATCATTTCTGCTGCCAGTGTCGTTCATTTAGGATAGCCTGGCAGGAGATACTTATAAAATGTCTGAGGTCAGGATTAACGCTTGCTGCGCACACGTCTTTTAGACAGGGACAATGAGCAGGGTCACCGCTTGCCATCTGCGTCTCCCATAACGTGAGCTTTATCTTGAATGCACGAATGTTGTCATAATACCGTGTGACCATTTTTTTTTAACGTCCTTGTAACATTGTATTCAGATTGTTCCAGTGATCTGTAACGTCAACCAGAAATGCCAGGTCCTGCAGTCACAGTGGGCACTCCAGTTCAACAGGTTTTCCTTTTTTCTCCATGAAATGTTTGATTTCCCCACGTAGATCAAAGAAGCGCTTCAGTACAGCACCTCTGCTTAACCACCTTCCTTCTGAGTGGTATGGCAGTCCATGGGAAATGTTACCGACATCAAGAAGGCTGTCAAACTGACGATGATTAAGATCTCTGGCTCGGATCAAATGTACAGTTCGGAAAACCACCTCCATGACCTCATTCATTTTTAGCGACTTGCAGCATAACGCCTCCTGATGCAAAATGCAACGAAAGGTCCAAAACTTTTCCCGACCACCGACGGCACACCATCTGTAGACCAGTCCGCCCCTACTCTGTCCAGCGCTCCAACGACGGAGCGAGAAGTGTCCTCAGCCGGTGTGGTGTCTGTCATAGGCACCAGCTCAAGAAACTCCTCTGTGACCGTCAAAGTCTCGTCAAGTCCACGACTGAATCTGGCCAATTGAGCGACATCCGTAATGTCCGTGAGTAGTTATATCATACACTTTCTGTCAAAGTGATGATTTATCACCCTATGTGTCGTGTCATAAATCATCACTTTGACAGAAAGTGTATGATATAACTACTTCCGTGCTCTCATCAATTGCAACAGAAAATGCCAGAAATGACTCCACTTTTTGTTTCCGTTGGTGGTCTAAATCTGCCGATAGTTCGGAAATCCTGTCTGCCACAATATTCCTCCACAAGCTAATATTAGCAAACGCTTGCCGCTTCTCGGGACACAATTTCAGCAGCCTCCAGCATGCAAGTTTTGATGAACTCCCCCTCACCGTGCGGCTTTGATGCTAATGCTATTTTGCTAGCAACCAGGTAGCTGGATTTCACTGCAGCATCACTGACATCTCGGTTCCGGGTGTAAACAGATTGCTGTTTCCTCAGACTCGCCAACAATTCGTGGATCTTCTGTCTTCTCACTTCTCCTTGCAGGATGTTGTATTGTTCGCCATGCTGGGGTTCATAGTGGCGCCGAATATTATATTCCTTATGTACCGAAACTTGTTGCATGCGTACCAGGTTTCCCATTCACCTCCGTGAACATATAGGATGAGGTCCATTTCTGCTGGAAAACCCGACACTCTGTGTCCACTTTTCTCTTTTTGGACAGAGATATTTTATTAATGAGGGTGTCAGGGCCAACAGGTGAAGTGATGTGAGGGGGCGGGAGGGGGGGGGACAACGCTGACAACAAACACTGCGTTCAAGTCCGGCTCGGAAAATCAGACACACTTCCACTCCGTTAATGTTACAAGGATGCGTTCAAGTACCAAAACTGGGTACCGTTTGATTTTATGTGAATACTCGTTAGTACCGTCCCAGTCTGGCCCAGGGGCCCGGGGGCGGACTGGACCCACTGGCGGGCCGTATGTTTGACACCCCTGGTTGAAGCTCACACACCCAGCAGGTGGCGGTGTGTGTGTGTGTGTGTGTGTGTGTGTGTGTGTGTGTGTGTGTGTGTGTGTGTGTGTGTGGTATTTATTCATGTGACTTGAAGCATCAAACACTAATTATCACATTCCTCCTTCCTTTCATGTGTTCCTTATCAAGTCATCAGGTCTCCACCATCTCTCTGGGAGATCGTCTGTTTGGATGTGTCTCAGTTCAGTTCAGTTCAGGGGAGATAAATCTTATACAGTTCACTGACTGTCATGTTTCTGTGAGGTGAGAGGAAACCCGGAGAACCCGGACGAAACCCACAGGAGCACAGGGAGAACATGTGAGACTCCACACAGAAAGGAAAGCTGAGTCGAGGATGGAACCTGGGGTTGTGTGGAGACTACACACCGTACCAGCATCGCACCTTCTTCACCTGAAATATCCCAACAAGCACAACACTGCGGTCTCATGTCTTCATGTCTCATGGACTTCAGGAGGTGTATTTTTTTAGCTACAGTATTTACATTTATTTATTTACTAATCTATTTAACCATAGGATTCTTAGGTTTCTCTTTAATGCTCATACATTGTGTTTTTACTCATGCTTATTGTTCATGTTGGCTAAACAAATTTACTAAAAGGCAATAAAATTCATATCATCTCCAAATTCCTGACACGCCTCAGAGACCCATTCTGTCAGTCAACACCACATGGGTGTGTACTGTCTCTCTCTCGCTCTTTTACTCAGTATAAACAAACGAGTGTGTTTCTCTCCACCCGTCTCTCACACTCACTCCGCTCTGTCTCATAAAGGACAATGGCGACTCTCAGGCTGGAGTGAGAACAACAACCCGGAGCTTGACATTCTCACTCAGAGCTCTGTCCAGCAGCAACCGCAGCAGCAGCAGCACTGTCTCAGGCTTTCAGATGTCTGAGCTCTGCCCTCACACAGACTTCAGGGGGAGGAGCTTATCACATGCCTAATCACATGGATGTTCTTTCTGAGGAACCTCAACAAATCTCAACCTGTCATTAAGAGTAAAGAGAGGGAATAGAGGGAGGGAATAGAGAGAATGAGAGAATAAAGAGAGGGAATAGAGAGAATGAGAGAGTAAAGAGAGGGAATAGAGAGGAATAAGAATGAGAGAGTAAAGAGAGGAATAGAAAGAGAGAATAGAGAATGAGAGAATAAAGAGAGGGAATAGAGAGAATAGAGAATGAGAGAGAGTAAAGAGAGAGAATAAGAATGAGAGAGTAAGAGAGGGAATAGAGAGAGAATAGAGAGAATGAGAGAGTAAGAGAGGGAATAGAGAATAGAGAAATGAGAGAGTAAAGAGGGAATAAGAGAGAGAATAGAGAGAATGAGGGAGTAAAGAGGAATAGAAGTATGGAATAAAGAGAGGGAATAGAGGGAATAGAGAATGAGAGAATAAAAGGGAATAGAGAGAATGAGAGAGAGAAGAGAGAATAGAGGTAGAGAGAGTAAAGAGAGGATAGAGAGTATGAGAGAATAAAGAGAGGGAATAGAGGAATAGAGAATGAGAGAATAAAGAGGGGAATAAAGAGGGAATAGAGAATGAGAGAATAAAGAGAGGGAATAGAGAGAATGAGACAGTAAAGAGAGGGAATAGAGAGTATGAGAGAATAAGAGAGGGAATAGAGAGAGGGAATAGAGAATGAGAAAAGAGGATAGAGAGAGAGAATAGAGAGAATAGAGAGAATAAAGAGAGGGAATAGAGAGAATGAGAGAGTAAAGAGAGGGAATAGAGAGAATGAGAGAGTAAATAGAGGGAATAGAGGGAGGGAATAGAGAGAATGAGAGAGTAAAGAGAGGGAATAGAGAGAATGAGAGAGTAAAGAGAGGGAATAGAGAGAGAGAATAGAGAGAATGAGAGAGTAAAGAGAGGGAATAGAGAGAGAGAATAGAGAGAATGAGAGAGTAAAGAGAGGGAATAGAGAGAGAGAATAGAGAGAATGAGAGAGTAAAGAGAGGGAATAGAGAGAGAGAATAGAGAGAATGAGAGAGAGAGAGGGAATAAAGAGAGGGAATAGAGAGTATGAGAGAATAAAGAGAGGGAATAGAGAGAGGGAATAGAGAGAATGAGAGAATAAAGAGAGGGAATAGAGAGAATGAGAGAGTAAAGAGAGGGAATAGAGAGAGGGAATAGAGAGAATGAGAGAATAAAGAGAGGGAATAGAGAGAATGAGAGAGTAAAGAGAGAGAATGAGAGAATGAGAGAGTAAAGAGAGAGAATAGAGAGAATGAGAGAGTAAAGAGAGGGAATAGAGAGAAGGAGAGAGTAAAGAGAGGGAATAGAGAGAGAGAATAGAGAGAATGAGAGAGTAAAGAGAGGGAATAGAGAGAATGAGAGAATAAAGAGAGGGAATAGAGAATGAGAGAGAGTAAGGAGGAATAGAGAGAATGAGAGAGTAAAGAGAGGGAATAGAGAGAAGGAGAGAGTAAAGAGAGGGAATAGAGAGAGAGAATAGAGAGAATGAGAGAGTAAAGAGAGGGAATAGAGAGAATGAGAGAATAAAGAGAGGGAATAGAGAGAATGAGAGAGTAAAGAGAGGGAATAGAGAGAATGAGAGAGTAAAGAGAGGGAATAGAGAGAAGGAGAGAGTAAAGAGAGGGAATAGAGAGAGTGATGGTTGTACAGTGAGGGTTGTACAGTGAGGGTTGTACAGTGAGGGTTGTACAGTGAGGGTAGTACAGTGAGGGTTGTACAGTGAGGGTAGTACAGTGAGGGTAGTACAGTGAGGGTTGTACAGTGAGGGTTGTACAGTGAGGGTAGTACAGTGAGGGTAGTACAGTGAGGGTAGTAGAGTGAGGGTTGTACAGTGAGGGTTGTACAGTGAGGGTAGTACAGTGAGGGTAGTAGAGTGAGGGTAGTACAGTGAGGGTTGTACAGTGAGGGTTGTACAGTGAGGGTAGTACAGTGAGGGTAGTAGAGTGAGGGTAGTAGAGTGAGGGTTGTACAGTGAGGGTTGTACAGTGAGGGTTGTAC